>JABXWE010005228.1:0-17964 GCA_014611495.1 Limonius californicus
GTCCCCTCGGAGCCTGTGGCCATCGCCTTGGCCTTCCTACGCCTTTTTTTCTCAGCCCCGGTCAGGTTCCGTTTCTTCGGTCCCTGGAGGCTGAGCTTGTCGATATTTAATTCCTCGAGGGCCCCGACGGGAGCGCCTTCCGGATTTGTCAGAGAGGCCCCAGAAATGGGGCACTCCGTATTTTGTTGGGGGGTGGGGGAGTTAGCAGAGGCTTCGGTGGAAGCACTCTGCTTAAGGATGGGGGGTGAAGGGGGGAGAGAGAGTTCTTCGTCAGATTGCATGAAGTTCCCACGAGTAGCCGGGAAATAAAGGTCCACCCCCGCAGAGCCCGTTGCGGGGGTAAGGCTAAATACAGTAGGAGGTCGCCTGGTATCCTAGGGGCATCGTTCGAGGCAACATTAACCCATTTGCCATGCAGCCCTCGGCACGATCGCTTTCACCTTGGCTTGGGGGGGTGTTTATCGACTATCCCAGTCTAGATCCGCTGGATTTTGTTTAAACAGGGCCACCACGAGAAGGATGCAATCTTGGATCACATATCACCCGAAAGTGATACCCAGCGGTCTTGGTACGGCTGCGCTAAGGGTGCAAGGCACAGCTTTCCCCTGAGCTGAGGTTTCTTTGCACCGCCCGGCGTTTATAGCTGGTTGGAACACTACCTCAGTCTCTCGGTTTGTATTAATTTCTTGTTTGTATTTTCAAGATCGATGATTATCAGACCTCTCTCTCTCTTTCTCGTAAGTTAACAACTTGCAAGCTGATTGGCAGCAGCTAACTAAGTTCTATTCTAACCCTTTGCAATGGCTGACGTAAAAAAAAAGACGAGACCCCGGGTTTATCGCGTCAGAATTTTGCGATTCTACCACGAGATCATTTCGACGCGTATTCTCGGATGTCATTTTTACTTATATGAGTGACAGTGACATATCGCTAATTAGGTTTACTAATTTTTTTATAAATTGGTTTAAACTAAACAAATTAACGTCATTATGACTGCATTCGACACCACTTTACACAAACTAATATGTAATTGCAAAATGCCCCATTTAAAAGTATCTGAGAAGACAGCATCCGCGCAACTTTGCTTCCCGTTATGTGATTTCCAGATAGATGTATTTTTGTTTTATTTTACATTTTACGTTAATACCGCACTAATATGAATTGACGGACAAAATTCAAAACATTTTTGAAATTATTTTTACAACGTTCTCAGATGCACAACAATGAAAATTAAAAAAAAATATATTTTTGAGAGAATTCTAAAAACCTAGTACAGTCTGTCCCAAAATAATTTTTCGCATATTTCAAATAAGCGAGATATATATATATATATATATATATATATATATATAATATTGGTAGCACTATTGTTATGTTTAGCTATACTAAAAAGAAAACGCTGTTAGAAATGTCCGGAAGTTTTTTGAATACGCAGTGTCAATAGTTTGTGTTAAATCTATTCAATTATTTTACGCGCGAAAACGACAATTTCGGCCCATTACACGACGTTGTAGCGGTTCGGGAACGAGTTGCAAATGCATTAAAAATAAGTTTACCCACCATACGGAAAATAGTGCAGCAAAGGAAAGACAACCTGTCATTAATAAAAAAAGTGCACAGCTCCAGAAAAAAGTTAAAAACTGAAGATATGCCCGAAACATTAAAAATGACAGAGATGTAGTGTACCGAATGTACGTTGAAAAAAAGCCAGTCACTTTAAAAACAGTGCAACAAAATTTGAAAGACAAACAAATTCTAAATGCTGCAATATCAACGATTAGGAAACTTTTACAATGTATTGGTTTTAAATTCAAGAAAGATTGTAACCGTAGAGCACTATGCGAAAAAGCTAGTGTGGTGTCATTGCGAAAGGCTTTTTTAAAAAAAAATATATAGATAATGCAAATTCACCATCAACCATTCAACCTCTAAAACATTTTAAATACTGCTGGAAACAGATTTAAGTAGTGACGTTTGGCTGCATCTGCGCGACATTCTTCAAGTATCTCTGTTTCTTTCTACTAAACGTGTCAGCCGACAGAATACGTCACACGTACAGTGTTGTCTTGTTTCGTTCGCAGATGTCACTACGACATACGTCTTTGTCGGAAATATGAATCTGCAAGCAACTAACAAAGACAGAAATGCGTTCAGTTTGTGGTATGCAAATAAAGCGCTAATCCGAAACTGAAAGATGCTGATCGTAAGAACTATAGTTCAGGAATGTTTGAGATTAGGCTTTACTATTGCCTAGCCGGCCTCGGCGGTCTAGTGGTTAGCCCATTTGCCTTTAGATTCAAGGGACACGGAGTTGAAACTGGCCGAGGGCGGTGAGATTTTTCTAGCGGGGAAAATATCTGAAAGTGCGCCTTCTGTCGGATAAAAAGTAAAGCCGTAGGTCCCGTGCCACTACGATGTGTGACACGTTAAAAATCACTATTGGAGTTGAAATTACCCCAGATAAGATAAATTCTTAGTTAATTAGGGTGTACAATAAGCCAACGATGGCTGCAGTGCTTAGAGATACTAGGAAAACCGCGTCCTAGATCTCGCTCTTTCAAATACAATACAATACAATACTTTACTATTGCCTATAAAATAATGGAACTGATTTTCAGTATTTAATCTAATATTTTTAAATTTTAATTAAAATAATTGATTTGGCATCAGAGTTTTATTTTTTATTTATTTAGGAACGAGTCGTGGGGGGGGACTACTAATAGAATTTTGTAAGAGCTTTTCAATAAGGTATCACAAAGTGGGTGTTAGCGTTTCTAAGCGGTTAAATGGGAAAAGTTACCTTCTGAGTCATGATAATTCCTCCTCCATGTTGTAGAAATGTTTTCCAGAAAAATGTAGTATCTCTTTTGTTGCAGATATATAACACATTGTACGTTTTTAAATTGACACCCTGTATAAATTGGTGAACATAAATCTGAGAAAGTATGAATACTTAAAGATTTAGTCCACAATGCTGACGCCTATAATATCTATGAACAACAAAACAGCAAGAAATGCACAATGCATTCAAAATTAATTTGAATGCGTTTCTTGTAGACTTTCTAATTTTCAGCCCTCCCAACTGGTAAGTAAAAACCAACTTGTATTATATCTAATCGTACAGCGTCCCACTTTATGCCGACAAAATCGTCGTAGAAAATAAATAATACTTAGAGGCGTTTGATCCACTACAACATTTACATACACACCACACCTTCTTCCGAATTTGGTCTTTCAGTACGCCAAGATTACTTCATTCTCTTTGGTGTAAATGTAGCCACTGACATGTAATTCTGTTGCGACACAAGCGTATTTTACTTGGCAAAGGTTTACGAGATTTTGATGGGCCTGTTTGTCGGACAAGGCGCATTTCTATGGCTCCTTACGGTGGTGAATATTGTGGATTGTGGAGAGCTGGTGGATAATAACAATTCGTATTCCAAATCGATATTCAAATTGATCACACGAAAGCCATCTAAGTCTAAATCAATTTATATATTCAAATATAATCGCATAAACATAGATGCAGTCGCACGTAGACGTATAATGGATTCCATGACTCATAAACTTCTTTCCATCTGTACATCTTCCGCTGTTTAGTAGACACCTCTTCAGTGTTCATTTTAATAACAATTATTTATTGGATGTATTATGAAAATACTGTTATATAATTGCACTTTCTCGCTTAAGGAGATGACATATAATAAATCCAAGAAATTTAAGGTACTTCAACACGATTATCTCATCTTAATAGAGAGTTTATCTAAATTCTTATAATTGTGTCAGGGACACTATGACATATTTGGGTGCTTCGTTTTAGATCAATTTTCTTTTTCTACTTCTACTTTAGTTTCACTATTAGAATTAATGAATTTAAGGTCGAAGTTGTCACCATAATAGTTAAAATAATATGGTTTAAATATAACACCTAGAAATGTTCTTAAATTAAATGTCAACGTGTTAGGCTGCTACGCTATGGGTCTGGGTTTCAAATCCTAGTTCGGGTTTTATTACCATTCTATTACCGTTCTACCGACAAAATCAAGACGACGTTTACATAGCAATTTTTTTCCAAAGCAGAAGTGTCTGTACGTGCGTTGTCTGGAGCCCACGTTAAGCTGTAGGTCCCCTATGCCCGCGGCACGTAGGCGCATTACAAATACATAAAATTTGAAATTGAATATTCAAAAGGTTTTGCGGAGGATAGAAACGCTGGTTAACATATACGTTAAAAACAAATTTAGTTTTTTAGATAATAACATGCAGATGAATGACAGAACTTAATAACACAAACTTATACACACCTGAATTCGCCAGGTAATTTTAATACACTACAAAGACAACTTAGAATATATGACTCGAAAGTTTAAGGAAGAAAATACAAGATAGAGATTATGAATAAATACCCTAAAAGCAAAATATTTATGGATTAAGACAAAAATCTAAAATCTACGGTTGAAAAACAACAAAAGAATTACGAAATAATAGAAGTACTAATATTGTGGGTTACATTCAGAGGACAGAAAGAGATGTTGCCAAAATAAAGGAGAGAAAACGGTATAGAGAGCTTTAATGGCGTAGTTTACTCGGCCTATAAAGTATACAGGGTGTTTTAAAACATTGGGCCCAATTTTTGCAACGTGTTGGAGAAGACCTTGTAAGTGTAAGCAGCTCTAATGAAATACATCCGAAAATGCATTAAAAAACGAAATAAATCCTAACAAAGCACAAGTTACAATAAATGTTCGAAATTTCTTCGTTCTGCGAGAATACAGGCCTCTGTTCGCCGCAATAATTATTGTTGTACTCTTTTAAATACTACTGGAATGTTTCAAATAGGTGTAAACGCTTCTTGAATACGTTGTTGTTAATAAACAATATTTTCACTTGGCTCTATAAATTAAACTCGACCGGGGTTAAAGCGGGTGACCAGGGAGGTCATGCAATTAGTCCACCACGTCCAATTCAATTCCGAAGAAATCGGCTGTTGCAAACCTTAAATAATAACTTCTAACTGACTGACTAATGTTTTTTTCTTATCAAAGTATTTGCAAACATACAAACTTTTGACCTTCTGGTTCCTTCCAATGCACTGTAGAATAGTTTCAAAAACACCCAATATATAATACCGTAGTACAAAGCATGGTAACATATAGGTTAGAGTATAACAAAGGACAAGAAAAACGAAGAAGTAGAGACAGGGAGATCCATATGCTCTGTGTTGATTTAGAAAAAGGCTTACGATACAGTACCTCTGCTAAAATTAGTCGGAGTGTTAGAAGAAGGTGGTATACACACAAAAAAAATTTAAGGACGATCACAGACGTGTACAACGACGCAGAGAGTAAAGTAACATCGGAAATACTGTATCAGATATTTCCAAGGCCACAAAAGGACTACGGCAGGGTTGCTGTCTTTCTCCAACCTCGTTTAAAATTTATCTAAATTAAACGCTAAGAGAATGGCAAGCAAAGTGCAGACCAATGAGAGTACAAATAAATGACGAGATCCTACATACGCTCGTATTTGCTGATGATTAAGTAGTTGTAGCACAGGACGCCGAAGATATCCAGTATATGTTACGAAAATTAACGGAAACCTATGATAAATGAGGTTTAAAAATAAATATCAAAAACCAAATATATAGTTATAGAAGGACAAGGGCATGAGTTGGATATCGACGGAAAGACCATACGAATATGCGGAGAGTATAAATATCTTGCGGTAATCATATCAGAAGCAGGAAACTGCCAAGAAGAAATAATCAGCAGGATAATCCAAGCCAAACAGGTTACACAAAATCTGTTTGGTCCAAGAATTTACGTAAAGAAACTAAAAGACGATTATACAGTACCATGGTAAAGAGCATCCTAACATCAGAAACATGGGTTACCACTAAAAGAAAGACAGACTCCTAGTGACAGAAATGGAGTTTTTTGAGATGAAGCTGTGGCATAAGCAGATTGCAACATATCAGAAATGACGAAATACGAAGACGTATGCCAATAGAAGAAACGGTGCTAGATGAAATAGAGAAGCAAAGACTAGTATGGTATGGAAGAAAAATGATAGCAGTAGAAATTGATGAATATGAATTAGCAAGAATATCTATAAAAGAGAGAACAACAAATGATACTGTAAGGGAAATGTGAAAGATCAATAGGACATAATTGAGGATATAGAAGAGCTAATGAATGAAGACAGACTTCCATAAGAGGTCATGAAATGGATAGCCCGCGAAAAAAAGAAATTAGGAAGATCTAGAAGGAGATGGGAAGAAGAGATATGCAAAGCAATGAGCGACAAGAAATTAATAGATTCCCAATATAACAAGAAAAAATACTAGAATTTGGCTATTGGAAGGCACAGGAGAGAAAAAACGTACTCCACTTCTGGACTAAGTGCGATGTTTATTGACCACTTGCAAATCGTTACTTCTGATGCATCCTGTATTAGCATAAATTTCAGAATTCAAGTTGTAAGTGTGTAATCGAAATACCCATTTACATATTTTGAAGAAGACCTCAAGGTCATGGATCGGGGTGTTGCTTTTAACGTTCTCGCCCTTGCTTACTGCTTACAAGAATAGTAGAATCCTGCTAACCTATACAGTGTGTTAATGAATACGTGTAACAAGTTTGCAGAGTATGTAGGGGATTCAAAATATACCAACTTTTAATAAGAAAGTCATATCCGGAAATGCACCGTTTTCGAGCTAAAACTGGATTCAGAAATAATGCTGATAAGTGATAATAGTCAAACATTACAAGTATACATATATACTATTTCAAAAACACGAGGGTTCTTTGGTGTTTTTGCGCTGCAGCTAGAATACGTGCTAGCAGATCTTTTTCAAGCTAGACAGTTGTCTCGTAAATCAGACGCCCGATAAAAAAATTTAGAGGAGTTATGTTCGGAGAGCGTGGCGGCCACACTACTGGTGCCCTTCAGCCAATCCATCTGTCGCCAAATTTTTGGTTGACATAATATCGGACGGCAAGCGAAAAGTGTGCTGGCGCACCATTATGTTGCAACCACATCTGTTGACCCCAATGGTACTACTTCCAACAATTCTGGTAATATACAATCTATTCTCACAAAAACATTAGTAATATACGAGTATTACTGATACATATTTTCGCAAACCTTCAGGTAGATAACTACTGCTACCTGTAGATTGAAAACGGTGCGTGTCCGGATATGAGTTTCTCAATAAAAGTTGGTCTATTTTGAATTACCTTCATACCCTATACATTTGTAACATGTATTCATTAACACCCTATATATGTTAGTAGGACCCTACAACGCTTGTAAGCAGTTTGTAAACATTAAATTCTATTATTAGATTAAAAAATTAATGTGGTAATTCATACCAACATATTGTTATAGTATTCACTTTCTATAAAGAATCTTCATTATTAACTAAATACATTTGATTTGTAACTAACAAGGGGAAAAGATATTTATCAGTCTACCTCGAAGAGTATTATAATTTTAACAGGATATGCATTCTTGCAACGCGGTGTCAAATGCAAATCTGTATTGTTCCTAATCATATATTGATTAAATGATAACCGGATATTGTTACCAAGAGCAGGAGCATTACATTTGAAACTTATTGATTAAGTACAAGAAATAGACTGTGCGATTTTTCCGAACAACAAAAACATCAATAAATCGCCTTAATACATGTACATCTTTTTCTTATTTAACCAACGTAGTATTTCTTACCGTTTCTGAAATTGCTTTAAATTGGGAACATACTGTGTATTTTTCTAAAGTTACAGGACAGCTTAAAGAATGGGTAAATTCAAGTCCATTCTAAATGACTTTACCGTTAATCAAAGAATTTCAAGTGCTATATCTACTTAAGAAAGAAATTAAATTATCAGCGACATTATTTAGTTTAATATGAACTAGTTTGCAACTCTGAACGTTACCAGCAGTTTAACATCACAAATGAACTTAATGTGCAGTTATTCCGGGGCAGGCGTATTTTGGGAAGTATGAAAATAATTCCGGTGCGATTCTATTGTATGCTAATCTGAATCGCGCGCCCATGTGATAGGCACTGGCCACGATATAAACCTGTATGCATCATCTTATCTGTGTAGGTGCTGCAGTCATTGTAATTTTACATCTGTTTTATTGTTATTTATTGATGATGTCACTGAGATTTAAGGTCAGACTTGAAACAATGCCCACATTGCACTTGTATAATGGTATTGCACTGCCTGTGTGTAAGTATTTACTTGTATTTGCACAAGTGATAAGACTTCCAGTTTTTTACAAACTTCAATGCAAGCAACTGTGGTGTATGGTGAATTAACCTAAGCAAAACTATTACTGTTAACATGTATGAGAAAGAACACCAAGTAGAACAAAATTCAAAATTGCTTCCGCGTTCTAGCTCTGTTTGGTCATAAAATTTGATTACGATACCTTGTATTGGTAGCATATTTTATTTATTTATATTAGAACCATTTAATACTGCGTTACGACTGAGGTCAATTAATGCATCCAATGACAATATGCTCATAGACATGTTTTATAAGGTAATAAAAATCTAATAAAGCGGACAGAAGAAGAAAAATCAGGGCGCTATTTTGATTGATGAAGACACTATTTTTATTAAAAACTAATATTTCAGACTGACATATTACAAACTATTGCTAGTTAATGGTATTATTTAAAAGTATCTGCTGTTAGCTGCTGATCCTGATCTGCTTTCAGTATTTTAGAAATCTTAGGATTCACTTAACGAGATTCTTTTCGAAGATTATTTTTTCAGCAGAATGGGGTTTCTCCTAATTATGTCTGCCCCAGTCGGAAAGTTTTTGGATAACACACTTCTGGGCGATGGATCGGTAGAAGGGGTGCTGTGGAGTGGCTAGCCACATCACCCAGTCTAACCTCAGTAGATTTCTTTCAGTGGGATCATCTAAAAGCTAAAATTTAACTATGCTACTTAATCAGACTTTCGCAAAGAGTTAAGAGCCAGAAATGATCAGGAGTATTGTACATTAACGCTCAAAATTTTTTATGTACAAAATTGCTGTAAAAATTGTGCAACTGTATGGAAGCCGGCAGTGGCCGCTTTGAACACTTTTTATTAAATCTTTTATTTTAACATTTTCCACAGGCATCCGAAACTTCAAAATGCCCTTTTTCAAAAACAACTGACAGAATTGCAAAAAAGTCACACTATACACCTTTCACACACACCCCCCCCCCTTGACCCCTTGTCATTTAAAATTTTGGTGTTTGTGGTATTAGGGGCTAGGGATTAAATAGGATAGATGGCTTACATGGCAAAAAATGTCCCCATTCAAACTATTGTTGACCTGACTCGCCGATTGTTTCAATCATTTACAAAGTTATTCAGGGCAGGCTATTTTAGTTGATACACTCTATGTATAGCTAGACACCTTAATTAACAACCAAGACGATAACACTCCAGAAATCAAAAGAAAAACTGCTATGGTCAGAACAGCCGTGAGTAATATGATGCAAATGCAGAGAGAGACAGGCATATTACTTTAAACATCAAGAAAAAATAACAAAAGCTCTTGTTTTCCGATATTCTCATATTCTTCCTAAACATAAACACTAAAATCTCTTAGCCGCAGATGAATACATTGTTCTGAATAAAGGAGTTCTACGTATTTCATGGACTGCAAGAATAACCAATGTCTCTGTCGTCAACAAAATCAGCCCACTCACCTGTAAATCATTCTAGAACAACAGATAATACAAATTTTCGGTGTTATAGAAAAATCAGGAAACGATTCCTTAGAAAGATTGTTGGTTCAGTGATCAGTTGAAGGACGTAAATTTAAAAGCCGCTCACCGAAAAGATGAACCGATCTCATCAAGGAATAAATTGGCACCTCTCTCCAACAAGTCATACGAATATCGCAGACAAAGATGCAGTGAGATTGTGAAACGAGCTAGACAACAATAACAGAGCTAAAAGATCAAGACTCTTCTTCCAAGAAAAAGAGGAAGCAGAAGAGAAGAGAGAAATTTAGAACTGTATTTCAAGGTTCTAAAGTTTCGTATCATTACAATAACCTAGCGTTATGAGAATCTGTAATTTTCTGTTATAAAAATTCAACTTCAGTTTTTATATAAAATTACCATGGACTCGCTAACTAGTCCACAGCCCCGTTAGGAGCTTTCAAAATCGAAAAAATTTCTTCTCACTTTTCCATTGGATGAAACGTTCCCTGGCTATCTTTAGAAAAGATCATCACCCTAATGGTATTTGCTGAAATAACCCTCACTATTCTAAGATGTATAGAAGCTTGTTTGCGAAAACAACTCGTTGGAAAAATTGTGTATTATTATTCGAATAAAAACAATTTTATAGAACTATGTTCTACCACAACAGTCGTGAGTTGTAGTCCTCATCGGTTGTCATTTTCCGCCAAAGAGAACTTTACACCACTAACAGGTCATAGAAATTTTAGAGAAACCTAGTCGCCACTCTGCGGCAGCGCGATTGGTAACCCTAAACCACTATCATCGTTCTGAGTTCTCAAAACTGCACTTCTAATTCCAAATTTTAAATTAACATTAAATCAGCTATGTAAAAGATTCAAATGGTTTAGTGGTAAGAGAGTCAGGCTTTTGATGTAATAGTCCAAAAATTTGCCGGTTAGAATTGCTTATTCCAACTACATTCTTTATGTTGTGTGCCCACCATAGCTGCAGTTTCCCACTTTGACGTTTTGTAATCCAGGGACTCTATTATAATGTTGTAGGAGTCACAATATTTTTCTATTTCCCTGGGTGGTCTGTACTGGGCCCCGGTTTCCATTTGCCATTGGGGAACATATGAATAGCATTCTTCGTGTTACTCATTACACTATATACCAGACCGGTCAAGCACGGGTACCCAGCGACATGGCATATCGCAAGTCGGGCCTTGTTGTGCAACGGCACAACCAGCTTAGCCTTGCCTCACACCACCTCGACACTGCGTAAACGGTATTACCGAGGAAACGATAGTGTTAATGCGATGTTCGCTGTGTACTTTATAAATATGCGTACTTGCGTATTAATCATTTAAATGTTATTTATTGTTCAGTAATATCTCGGCCTAACATGTGTGTTTTGGACAAAAATTATTTTGAAACTGGTCGCGGTAGATTAACTTCCAATAATAATAATGTCCACTGCACATCATTTTTTATTTAAATCGGAAAATATGTTGTATTACATATGTACAAATACATATGAATTTACATTATATATGACGGACGTCTTGAGGTCTGGTTTGCTTTAGCGCGGGGTTTAGGGAACGAAAAGTTGAACCCGGTGGAGGGCATACGAAATTAATGCTTGTTTAATGCCTAAGTTAAGTATTTGCTGTGTATAACAACAACAAACACTGAATTTGTAGAAACTACTGTAGAAGATTTGTTTGGTTTTCGGCTAGTTATTTAAACGTGACAAAATCCTACCGTACCTATGAGATTGTTACGACCAATGCTTTTCAGTGAAATTCGAAGTTGATAATGCATATTGTTTCTAATAGTTATTTGATGACGAATGAAACTTTATTGAGAAAAAGTTTAGTTGAGCCTGCAAGTAAGTTATGTACTTTGTAAATATATGTAGTAGATAAGTAACAAACCAGTTGGGTACATAATAATTCACACTTACATTCTAAACCTAGCGTTCTTCTTGGAATTGAAAACTGTGCGAAAATGTATGAAGAAGGCGTTGATGTTTAGTTTCTATTAACAAGAGGTTCGAAGAAGGAAACCATTGAGGCTGGTGGAAGGGATACGGAATGTAAACCTACACAGGGTGTCAATTTGAAAACGTACAACATGTTATAACTCTGGAAGTAAAATAGGTTTTTAGAAACATGGATAAGGAATTATCATGATTCATAAGGTAACCTTCCTCATTCAAACCTGTAGGCTCTACATACCTCAACAAAACTATTTCAAATAGTAACACCCACTTTGTGATACCTCATTGCAAAGCTCTTACTAAATGATATTCAATAGTTGCACCATTTTTTTCTCGGCTCGTTTCAGAAAAATATAAAAATACAACTCAAAAGGTTCTGAACCAATTATTGCAATCCAAATTTCAAAATAATAGTGTAAACGTTCAAAATCATTACCATTATTCTCTAGGCAATAGTAAAATCTACTCTCAAATTGTCTCCGAACAGTTTTGAAAGTTTGTTGCGGAATAGCTCGGAAATTCTACACTATTCCTAGTCGTAGTTGTGCGATGGACTGAAGCTAAGTTTTGTAAACAACAGATTTTAAGTGACCCTATAGAAAGAAGTCTAATAGGGCCAAAATCTTAAAACCTTGGAGAGCCAATCTATTTTTCTGAAATAAGTCGAGCAAAAAAATGTTTGTTACTATTGAATAGCATTTTGTAAGGGCTTCTCAATGAGGTATCACAAAGTGGGTGGTACGCAATTTTTTTGTTGAGGTACCTAGAGCGTAAGGGTTTGAGTGGGGAAGGTTACCTTATGAGTCATGATGATTCCCCGTACATGTAAAAATGTTTTCTAGAACAATTTAATGCCTATTTTCTTTCAGAGATAAAACTCATTGTATAATTCTGTGATTTTCTCCAAAAACACTTTTTAGGAACTACTATAAAAGACAGTACTAATATTTTAAACGAAATATTTTAAAATTATAGGTTATGTTTAAAAAGTTTATCACTTGTCCAGCACATAACCAGGAAGTACTCACTAGCAGAGCTTTTAAATAATAGACACAACGCGGACTGGTCTTTAAACCGTAAGAGTATTTATAAATGTCGGAAACCAGAACCGCCGATATCATCTTAAAGTCATTTTCAATCAATGCAATTACAAACAGTGATCGTATCATCTAATGGAGAGCTAATGATTTGTTGCTGTCAAGGCCAGCGATACGCAAATAATTAAACCGGCTCTTGAAATACGCAGTGACAAATCTCATATGATTGCTGTCATCGCGTGGTAATAAATACGTCATACTGCATGTAAAGAGTTACGTTTCCCGCAAAAAATCTACTATGGTTAATTTCATTATTCTAGAACTTGTTTGCCGTTCCCGCTGATACTGCTCATTAAGATCTGCAAAACACGACTATGCGACACCAACGGGGGTGGACAAGGAAGTTCCCATGCCCATAACAACGGAGTTTTGAGAAATTCTCAAATAAATTTCAGTCCTCCCGGCGGGAAATAAAGCTTAAGTGTCGGGCGAATTTGCTTTGATCCCGAAGTGATACAAACAGTGCGGAGTGCCAGCCGATATCTGCATATGATTACAACTTTATCGAGATCGATTCACTGGGCATTCATTAATATGTATAAGAATGTTTTGCAAATTTATACTGACTTGTGGTTGCTGACCTGAGTAGTTTTGATGCTAAAATATGGTGCTTTACTAGCAGATTGAGATTTAGGCGACGTCAAAAGACCAGTTTGTCTGGTATCATTAGAAGTAACCAAAAGGAATGTGTCTAAAATGTCTCTTTTTTGGGCTATAAAAACGTTAACTGCCTGACTTATCCGAATTTTGCTACGAGCTTTGTATACAAATAGCATAACGGATTATGGATTTCTTGGTCTCTTCGAAACAAAACATTTTCTTAGCATTTATGTTGTACTTATTCGTTATAAATTCTACAATTAGATGAAATCAACAAATACTTAATTGAAGGAGTTGTATTAAAATACACTATAGTTTTTTGTACATACGCTAATTTATAAATTTGTTAGATATATGGATAAGACAAGAAGTTTGTTTAAAATGGACGTTTAATTATGATCATAAGATATCCAATGGAATTTTAAAAATGTCGCGAATTATCCTTATAATTAATACTTGTAATATATTGGATTAGAGAATGGCAAATAATCAAAATACGAGGCTTGCTCATCTGAAACCCATCTTTGATCAACTTAGCCTTGAAAACAGATGCAATAATTCAAATGATGTTTGTTAACGTTAGTAGTGTTTGTAAGCATCAAATTAATACGTTTCTGACTTTTGAATTTGATTCTGACTTTTAAAACTTCGATTTTGAAATTGCGTTTGTTGTTGAAAATCCGTCCAAGTTTGATCACCGTGCGGTCCTACAATTTGTATGCACTGAGGGTGTGCAGCCATTGCAGATTCATGCGCGAATGCAAGCAGTGTATGGAAATGCATGTATTGCGTACCCAACTGTGAAGGAATGGTGCCGAAAATTTAAGAATGGAAAAGAGTGGACTATGGATGAGCCGCGACCAGGTGCACGGTGTACTGCATTAACAGAAAACAAACGGCATGTGTAGAAGGCCTTATTAGAGAAAATTATCGAATTTCAATTAGAGAAATTTCAGAAATTGTTGCCGTGAGTGTAGGATCTGTCCATAGTATTGTTCGTAATCTGGGTTACAGCAAAGTTTGTTCGCAATGGATTTCTCGTCTCTTGTCGAATGAACAAAAATGCTTGGTAATGGGCTTATCTCTGCAACACCTCAGAGACTACAGGCAAAATGGTGATGACTTTCTTCTGTCGATAGTGCTGGTGACGAAACTTGGTGCCATTACTACGAGCCATCCAGTAAGTTATCGTCGATGCAGTGGAAACATTCAAGTTCACCACCACCGAGGAAGTTTAAAGCACAACCTTCTGCATGCAAGGTGATGTTAACATTTTTTTCGACCATGAAGGACCCTTATTGGTAGGCTTTAAAGAACCTGGAGCAAATGTCAATCCAAATTTGTACAATGAAACTTTGAACAAGCTTCCTCAAGCAATAAGACGGAAACGTCCAGGAAAACTTACGCTTGGGGACATTTTGTTGCACGACAATGCTAGGCTTCATGTTGCTAATATGGTAAAAGAAAAATTTCAACGAATGAAATGGAGGGTTTTAGAGCATTCCCCTATAACTCGGATCTATCGCCTTGCGATTTCCATATGTTTGGACCGCTGAAAAAGACGTTAAAAGGTCGGTATTTAGAGTCTGACGCAGAAGTACAGATAGCTGTGGAAGACTTCTTCAATCAGCAGCCACAAGAATTCTACGAGCGGGGTACACGTCGGTTAGTAAAACAATGCGATAGATGCCTTAACTGTGACGGAAATTATTTGTAATTAAATTGTTGCATAAATTTTTTATAAAGCAAAGATAGGTTTCAATTGAACACACCTCGTACTAACTGGTTGACTAAGAAATCAGACTCACATCAATCAAATGGACAAGTGGGATTTAGAAAAGCGTATTCCAATATACGTCTAAGTCATTAATTTCGAAAAGGCCTTCGACACAATCGAATCATGGGCTATACAAAGAGCTCTAGAAAATTGTAGAATTGACAGCAGATACAACCAACTACAACAGGAATAAACATTCACGGAAACACATTAACCATTTACGATAAGCAGATGATATAGTTGTAATAGCCAAAAATCGACAAGAACTATAAGAAATGCTGGAAGAATTAAACGAATAATCGGGTAAAGTTTATAAAACAAAGATGGATTTCAATTGAACACACCTCGTATTTAATATTTTAAATTTATTTAGGTACCTAAAAGTATCTGCTGTTGTATGTTTGTTTTCGTTGGGCGAGATCTGGGTCGCGGTTTTCCAAGCATCTCTATGCTCTCAGGCCATATTTAGCGCGTTGTAGATCCTAACCATGAATTTTTGCTAATCTGAGGTAGTTCTAATCTCAGCAGCGATTTTGAACGTGTCACACATAGTAGTGACACGGCATCTACGGCTTTACGTCTTATCTTACATAAGGCCCACTTTCAGACTTTTCGCGCCAGAAAAATGTAATCGGCCGCAGCCAGGATAGAACCCGCGTCCTTTGGATCTATAGGTAAGTGCGCTAGCCACTAGACCACCGAGGTCGCATAAAAAGAAAACTACTTATTACACGTGTAAAACACGCTTTCTAGTAGTTTGCGGTGCGAGAATAATAGCTCAACTACTTGAGTGTCTGTCCCGCAATGTAAGGTTCCGTGGCTCGGATCAGAGTAGGAATAAATACTTTATAAATTTGCTAATATAATGTCTATACTTCGAGTGCTTCGTTTGCATTATTCACATAGCTTGAATAAACTAACGGTTTTAAATGCCCCCAACTACAAAAGTCAAGTGGATAGAGGTCATGAGATGTAGGTGGCCACACAACTGAACCCCCTCGCCCTATCCACCTGCCGTTGTAATTTTTGTTTAACTAATTACTGACCATGATAGAAAAATGTGCAGGAGCCCCATCGTGCAACAGCCACATATTCATTCTATCAATGAGGGATCTTCTAACAATAGTGACAAGGCATTACGCAAAAAGACAAGATACAATTGGCCAGTCAAACGGTTCGGAAAAAAAGGTTCTATCATATGGTCTTCAAAAACACCAAGCCAAATGTTAACTGAAAATCGTCTTTGATGATTCGATTCAATAATAGCAGGAGGGTTTTCATCTGACCAAACATGGCTGCTGTAAAATTAAAAAATGCCATTTCTTGCGAAACTAGCTAGTAAATAAGATTTCACTAACAAAGTTTGCAATTTCCGCAACTCTTGTCAGTGCCCATCGGCAAAACACTAGACGGGCAGCATAATCAGGCACAATAACAGCCTGTACCCTTTGAATATGGTATGGATACAATTGCTCCTCACGTAGCATTCTCCAAATTAGGGAATCATTAATATTTGTTTCGACAGAAAGTCTTCTAGTACTGGTACCTGAATTTTCTTCAATCCTCCTTAAATTTTTACGTTCCGTCTCAGGAGTAGAAACTGATCTAGGCCGATCACCAGCACCACTATTAACAAACGGAAGTGCCCGGTATGGAAATGCTTCGGCATACAAGCGACATGCTTCATAAGAATTACCATTGGCCTTCATCATTATCAAGCCTTTCCGTCCCATTGTTGGGCATTGGCCTCTTCTCTGCCACGTGTTTCTCCTCAGCGCTAAAGTAGAAACACGGGGGACCTGCAGTTTAACATCGAACCCGAACGACAGAAATTCCAGAGAAGGTTCTTAGCATTAAGATCCCACGGTTGCAAGGCGAATTGGGAAATTGTGTGTTGTGGGTTGCAGAGAAGATTTTTATAAATCTGCATAGTACTGGTTAGGTTTCGAACCCAAACCAGAATCGACGTTTTATTCAGAAAGCGTGCGCTCTACCAACTGAGCTACCATCACATTTCCATTGGCCTTACCATACATGAAATTCGTATCTGCCATTTCCGCGCTGGTATACATATTCCAACAGCAACAATAACAATATTGACACTTAAAAGAACTCAAACAAATGGTGTTTGATCCACTTCCGAAGCAGACGTGATAAATCCGTTTCTGCACTCCTACTCTGCGTAAATAACTTGGCTGTATCTGGAAAAGGGTTGATTTTCGAACCCATGTTTATTATGACTTTTTTGTTTGTATTGATGAGATCTATAAGTGGGCAAAATATCCGAAGGTATTTTTTAAACACCCTGTATATAAGAACTTTTTGATCTGCAAGATCCCCAAATACACTTAGAAATTTGGCCTCATGTTTTGAGAACAAGGTGTTTCACAACTAGTGTAAACAAATTATCGAAGGAAAATTTCTTGGCCGGATTAATAATAAAAACACAGTTTATGGAGAAATTTATGCGGCCATTTAATAAAGTTATTTCCGTTTTAACAGGTTATAACATCAGGAAAATTCCAGTATTAACACATGATACTCTAACGTTTCGCTAAACATCCTTTTTAGCTTCTTCAGAGACTGAAATTATTACATTAAGTGAGATAAATAAATTAACGAAAGTATATAACTTACCGAAAAAATAGTAATTGAAGTTTAACATATTAAAATAATGACACAACACAAGGTAATTAATGTCAATTAAAAAGACATAACAACAAACTAACCATTGTAGTAAAAGTTAAAAGTTTTCATGAATAACGTAGTAAGCCATATTGAAAG
>JABXWE010005229.1:0-13001 GCA_014611495.1 Limonius californicus
AATGCTAAAAACCTTCTCTGGAATTTCTGTAGTTCGGATTCGACGTTAAACTGTAGGTTCTCCGTGTTTCTGCCTTAGCGCTAAAAAAAAACACGTGACAGAGAAGAGGCCGAGGCATTGGGACAAGAAGGCTGTCAATGATGATCTGATAAGGGTAGGCAAAGCTGTTCTTGAGATATGGAAGGTTCTGTTCTAAAGCGTAAGAATTTTAGAATAATTATTTGAGTATATAAGCTAGAAAGTCGAAAACTTAAAAAATAGCCAACTGCTTGCCTATTTCGAATAAATTCAGCATGCCAAATCTCATAAGGACTAGTCCATTAATTTTCGAGACACTGAGATTTCAAATACTATCGCGTAAGAGTTTTAGAGCGGATTGTTTTAGTACGTAAACTAGAACGTAGAAAACTTTAGAATACCGCTGCTACTTTAGTTTTGCTTTCCGTTTCCGATTTCGACTAGTTTCGGCATATCAAATCTCTAAAGGACTAGTCCACTAATTTTTGAGATGCTGGAAGTCCAAAATGTTACCACGTAAAAGCTTTAAAAAGAATTTTTTGTGTTCATAAGTTAGAAAGTAAGAAACTTTAGAATACCGCTGCTACTTAATTTTTGCGTTTGATTTCCTATTTCGAATAAATTCAGCATGCCAAATCTTAAAAGAACTAGTCCACTAATTTTTGAGACACTGAGCTTCAAAATATTACAGCGTAAGAGCTTTAAAAAGGATTTTTTTAACGTACACTAGAAAGTAGAAAACTTTAGAATACCTGCTGCTAGTTTAGTTTTGCTTTCCGTTTCCGATTTCGAATAGTTTTGGGTATATCAAATCTCTGAAGGACTAGTCCACTAATTTTTGAGATGCTGGAAGTCCAAAATGTTACCGCGTAAAAGCTTTAAAAAGGATTTTTTTTGTGTATATAAGTTAGAAAGTCAGAAACATTAGAATATCGCTGCTACTTTATCACACTAATCTTTGAGATGCTGGGAGTCCAAAATGTTACCGCGTAAAAGCTTTAAAAAGGATTTTTTTGTGTACATAAGTTAGAAAGTCAGAAACTTCAGAATATCGCTGCTACTTTATTTTTGCTTTTGGTTTCCTATTTCGAATAAATTCAGCATGCCAAATCTTATAAGAACTAGTCCACTAATTTTTGAGACACTGATCTCCAAAATGTTACAGCGTAAGAGCTTTAAAAAGGATTTTTTGAACGTACACTAGAAAGTAGAAAACTTGAGAATACTGCTGCTAGTTTAATTTTGCTTTCCGTTTCGGATTTCGAATAGTTTTGGGTATATCAAATCTCTGAAGGACTAGTCCACTAATTTTTGAGATGCTGGGAGCCCAAAATTTTACCGCCTAAAAGCTTAAAAAGGATTTTTTGTGTACATCAGTTAGAAAGTAAGAAACTTTAGAATATCGCTGCTATTTTATTTTTGCTTTTGGTTTCCTATTTCGAATAAATTCAGCATACCAAATCTTATAAGAACTAGTCCACTAATTTTTGAGACACTGATCTCCAAAATATTACAGCGTAAGAGCTTTAAAAAGGATTTTTTGAACGTACACTAGAAAGTAGAAAACTTTAGAATACTGCTGCTAGTTTAGTTTTGCTTTCCGTTTCCGATTTCGAATAGAGTCGGTATATCAAATCTCTGAAGGACTAGTCCACTAATTTTTGAGATGCTGGGAGTCCAAAATATTACCGCGTAAGAGATTTAAAAAGGATTTTTTTAGTACGTTAACTAGAAAGTAGAAAACTTTAGAATATCGCTGCTAGTTTAGTTTTGCTTTCCGTTTCCGATTTCGAATAGTTTCGGTATATCAAATCTCTGAAGGACTAGTCCACTAATTTTTGAGATGCTGGAAGTCCAATATGTTACCGCGTGAAAGCTTTAAAACGGATTTTTTTTTGTACATAAGTTAGAAAGTCAGAAAATTTAGAATATCGTTGCTTATTTATTTTTGATTTTCGATTCCTATTTCGAATAAATTCAACATGCCAAATCTCATAAACACTAGTCCACCAATTTTTGAGACACCGAGACTCCAAAATATTACAGCGTAAAGAGATTTAAAGAGGATTTTTTAGTACGTAAACTAGAAAGTAGAAAACTTTAGAATGCTGCTGCTAGTTTAGTTTTGCTTTCCGTTTCCGATTTCGAATAGAGTCGGTATATCAAATCTCTGAAGGACTAGTCCACTAATTTTTGAGATGCTGGGAGTCCAAAATGTTACCGCGTAAAAGCTTTAAAAAGCATTTTTTTAAAAGCATTTAGAATACCGCTGCTACTTTAGTTTTGTTTTTCGTTTTACTAGATTCGACATATCAAACTTTATGAGGGCTAGTCCACTAATTTTTGAGATACTGGAAGTCCAAAATGTTACGGCGTAAAAGCTTTAAATAGATTTTTTTCAGTACATAAGTTAGAAGGCCAAAATGTTTATTATTGCCTTTCGTTTTCGATTTTGAATAGATTCGACATATCGAATGGATCGGCCCAGCAGATTTTGAGTTACGAAAACTCTAAAATTCTATTGATTTATACTTTTCATGTAACGTTTTTGAGGGAAACTCTAGAATATCGCTGCTGCCTTATTTTTAAAGCCATGAAGTTCTGGAGAAACGTATTCTGTATGTATTAAAACGCTTTAGCGGATTCTTTGTCAATGGCTTGAAAATTCGTTTTCCTGTAAAAATTATACTAAAAGATGAAACTGCTTTCCGTTCTCAATTTCATACGTTTGAAACGTGAAATTGTATAGTGATCGGGCCAGTAGTTCTTGAGGTATGAAGAATCCAAGCTTCTATCGTGTAAGTAACAAAACTATAAACTATCTTTTCTGTCTAATTGTTAAAGCTAGAGTTCGGCAAAAATGTATTCTATCTGAATGAAAAAGCTTTAGGCAATTTTTTTCTAATGGTTTAAAAAGTCGTTTTCTTGTAAAAATTATAACAGAAACTGCTCATTTCTGATTTCCAATACATTTGGTGAGGCGCGTCAGATCTCATAAGGATCAGTCCATTAGTTTTTGAGATAGAGTAGCCTAAATTATTGAGAATGTGGGATAAAATAAAAATCCTATTACCTAGTAGAGAAAAGCCTTACAAGTATGGTTAGAAAAAAAAGCCAAGTAACACATTAAACATACGAATTCATTCACAATCTTATTTAAAATCTATGAATGTAGAAAATAAATTTAAGCCTATCACCTTTGCACCTGCGTCTATCATGTCAGGAGCTCATTTTCTTACATGACCAGGTTATCTGCACTCATTTACGTAGCTGCGTCGTTAATTCTAGTCGATTGAAGCAGCGCAAGCAGAATACCAATCGATATTAAATCGCTGGAATGCACGATACAACTAGAAATTAATAACAGGAGTCGGCGGTAAAGTCTATATCAACTACCGGCATTTTAAGAATCTGTAAAAATCTTATTCTTCGCAGGTGTGTGCTGCCCGAGGAAGAATTTAGCTCATTAAGAAAGTATTGGCTTATAAACTAAGACAGTTTTTGCGAGCATAGTTTGGTGGAGTTGCTGTGGGAACGTTATTAC
This sequence comes from Limonius californicus, assembly GCA_014611495.1. Classification (NCBI taxonomy): domain Eukaryota; kingdom Metazoa; phylum Arthropoda; class Insecta; order Coleoptera; family Elateridae; genus Limonius; species Limonius californicus. The sequence continues at coordinate 3,563 of JABXWE010005229.1, forward strand.
AACAAAATCGATAAAAAAGTAGTCCCGAAGATGATTACTTAAGTGGCTGAAACGTATTTTTTTATTGATTTGTCATGTATGTTTGAGATCTATTTTTAAATACATTTCCTGCGGGTAACATTATTTTTTAAAATTGATTCTTGCATTCCTGGGAAAACCATTACAGTTGCATTATAAAATATGCTCATTTAAACGTCAAGATTTAAAATTGAGTGGTATTGGTTATGAAAATCCACCGCCAAGAAGCCGCGAAAGAAAACCGAGATTAAAACATTTACAGGTTTGTAACAGAAATTGTTGCTATAAATAGGAATCATTATCGAGAAATTCTTCAAATATGTATTTATGTCGTATGCCTTCAAATACACCGGCCCTCAAAATTACTAAATTGCGATGGAATCTGTATCGGGATGCCAATACAGGAACGTATTTTTAAATTGCCTCCGCTTAGACAAGTAGAATGCCAACACAGCCGCACTTGTAACGTTTGTATTTATTTTAATAGTTGTATTAAATACACAAACGTCCGGTTTTTACATATTTTCTTCAGATTGATTATATATTTGCTGAATTTTTATAATATCTACACGTACAGATCGAATTCGATACGATAACAAGAAGCAAAGTTCTAGCTCTATTTTGAAAACTTAAGTAATCTTACTGTAGTAATAATTTAGAGGTGTTATTCACACAGGGTGTCCTATATATTGCAGGCAAACCGTCAAGTAAATAAATAAATTTCTGCTTATATTATTGTTTGTTTAGTTTATTTAATATATGGATATATGATATTTAAAAGGATACTATTTTTGATGGAGAAATCCGTATTCTATCTGAAATGGAGAGTAATTAGATTGCTTATTATGTAAACTATGCTATAATAGAGGAAATTATGTTTAAAGATGACAAATGTATAACCTATTAGTATAAAAGGTAGTTTACGATCTTCGGAATGTGCTACGTACTGCCTTATTTGGATTTAAAGCGATGTGTTGGTGGATATTCCTTAGGGAATAGTTATGGGGACGTCTAAGTTCGGTCTAGACGAAGATTTGGGGTGTCCTGGGCAAGCTTGGGAGCCCTATAATGTAAATTATTGTACATGTGTATTTTTACATATTATAAATTTGTGTGTACTAAATTTAATTTGAATTGCAAGAGATTATTATTGTTTTAATTAGTTCATGTACTGTATAAAGGAAGGACTGAAATATTTTTTGTTTATATGAATTATATTGTTTATGTACAAATTATGAAAATTAGAGGAATATTTTATTTGTAAGGTTAGAATCTTAATTTTACGATTTATACTGGTATTAGAAGATGTGAAGGAAGTCTTTGTGTTTATTTAATTATATTGAAGGGTTTTGTAATTGTTTTTCATAATTTTATGGCTCATTTAATGTTTTTTGTTTAAATTGGAATTTTCAACCACATGTAAATTTTTTGTCTTGAATTTTAATGTAATTAGTGTCAAAAGATTCGGAATTTTATAGAGATAACAAATATGAATTTTGTTTTGTAATTTATAAAGTATTAATCTTGTTATAAACAATTTAGTAATATGTCAAAACATATGATGATTGAAAAGATTAATCTCTAGTTTGTCATTGGTGCATTTCTAAATTTAGGGTGGATTTTTAACGAAATTTTGGAATTCAGTCTGTTATTGTAACTCAAAGTGGAAGCACGTATTTTCGTGTGCTCCAAATTTTAAATATTACACTATTAAGGTTGAGTTTGGCAGATTTTGGGGTGTGGCCAAATTCTGTTGTCATTGGATTTTTTGAGGTTAAAAGTTTAGTTCAAACGATGTTTGTTTAATTTGAAGAGTCTGTCTTTGTGATGTGATTATTGTGCAATTAAGAAAATAATATTAAATCTTACCTAATTTAACTCTGGAAAACTGTTTAATTTACTAAAAAGTGTTCCTGGAAAATAAATTAGTTTATAATTCATATAAAGCATTTTTTTCATAATGGATTATAATAATAAACTTACTTACTTGTTTTACTTGAGTCAATTATACAAAAGTACTTGAAGTGTTCTATACTGGATACCAGCAACAATCGTGAGGGAGGCTGTAGGAATCACTTTGTCAATGGTCCAGGAATGCAATGATCGACGTCTGGAGAGAGAATAACTGCATTGAATTTATGCAAACGCTTGCATTTCCGAGAAAGTAGGATGTAAGGTCCGTTAAACAATCAGCGGATTAAATATAAGTTCACAATTATTTTATGTATGTATTTGTGTTATTTATTATTGTAATTAGATGAGTATCATTGGAGAAGCCACGAAAACTAATATCTTTATTAGAACCCTGAGATTTTTTTTATAATAAGATATGCTGATGTAAATTGGAAATTAAATTCTTCGAATGACAAACAATTCATTTTAATTTGTATTATGGGCGCTACCAACGTGAAGGTTGATTTAAGAATGTATTTATGTTTAATTAATATTTCTACTGTATTACATAGCATATATTTATCTTGTCAAGTGGGGCTATTTAATTATTTAATTATTTATAAACATAAAACAGTGCAAAACTTAATTTTTTAAAGCAAGTATATGAGTTGCACTGCTTAGTTAGAACCTCCAATAAAACATGTTTATAAGATCAAAATTTGAAAAAATACATCTTAACCCTGAATGAAACATATGTCGTCAAATAAATTGCTAGATTCGGTTATGATTACCAATGCTGTTTGTAGGCTGTTACATATTATACTAAGTTCGACAATTTAATGCATTGTCAACACTTTTTCGTTTCGTAAACAGCCTGTATAAAATTTCACTACTCTCGAAAGTAGAACAAAAATGAAAACTATACTCTATATTTGTAACAAGACTAAGGAACGAGAGGGAGGTCATATATTCCAACGAAGAAAACCGCGAAAACACTACAAATACATATTTTTTACGACTTGGTGTTAAAGATCAATTCCCCTACGTTTACAATTACCTACAAGCTAACCTCAAAACTTCTGCGTATGAGAAAGTGTTGGAACTTTCGCTATCACTGGCCAATTGTTAATTTTAAGGTTATATAACGTAACATTTACATACATTTACAAGTCAGGAGGCACTACACTTTACATTAAGCATTTGAAGTAGGCTGAGTGCTCTTTACCACATTGTAACTGCATTTACGTCATACTTGTAATTGTATAATAGAATTGCAGCAAAACATTGTTTGTAGGGGAGCTTTCGTGACGCATGCAGCCGTAGAAACGAAACCCGCGTAGGAGGTAAGTAATTCTTTTGTTGGTTTGAGGTTCTTCGAATTACGTGTATATTCTAATTGTGAAGTAGAAAATAAAAAGTGAGTAGAATTCTTGGCTATCATTTGCAACAATATGAAATTTGTAAGTTAAGTGTAGGTATTGTCATGTTTTAGAATCTTTGATATCTTTGAGAATATACAAACTGCAATATTTTGAGTACAATTTTTCTATTTTGTTTATACGGATTAGAATATAAATGTATGTTGGCTGATATATGTATATATATATTACATAATTGTAATTGCTAGCGCACGTACATGTTACGATTTTTCAAACATAAAAACAATTCTGGGCGAGAATTTACATAATCATACTTATAAGGCAATAAAATGTTAGTGAAGGTGTGATGATGTTCAAGTTTTCGATATCTACATAAGAACTTCATTGTATTTTTAGTTTTCAGTATGAACCTGAAATAGCTAATTATTCATATTAATCAACAGAAAGGTATTGCTACGCTCCGAGTAGAAATTAAATCGTTTGTCTTGACTTTTCTATCAAGGTAATCAAAATGAAACCTTTAGAATTCATGCAACTGTAAACACGTAACAGCAATGATTTCAATGTCCCAAACATTCATATATTATTTTCGCAGGAATTCCATGTATATTTGAAACTGTTATGCTTATTCGTTTATAATTTAAAAACGTTTATTAATAAAGCTGTCATATTTTGTTAACAACGAATTTGGAATGGCGCAAGTACAGTGTTATAGAGTCGCTTAAATTGCAATTTTTTCTAATCGCCTAGCTTTAAATTCAGCCCTTCTATTTTAACCTTTATTTATTGAACATTTACTGCAGATTTGGTACTAATTTTGCTTTTCTTTAGTCTATTTTGTATAAAACCGTTCCGCTTCTATTTTAACCGCACTTGGGTACGTCTACATCGGCGCGAATCTAAATGTACCGAAAATGGAACGGAGTCTGAAGATATTCAACTATTTCATTTGCTTATATTACTGTTGTAACTATTTTTAAGGTATTAAAATGGCAAACAAACAAAAAATGTTAATATTCTTAATATATTTACATTTTTAATTAATAAATTTCGATTTATTCCCGCTATTACGGCCATTAGTTGTCTTCCTTGTTTTATATTTATAGTTTCGCATTCGTAAAGGTCGATACAATTGTGCCAATGGTACTTATAATTATAGATAAAATTGTGCATATTTCTGCAAGTGTTTACGGCCTATTCATAATTTACTGTAAATCAATTAAAAGTTTATGTTCTAATTTAATTACGGTCCGGCGCCATCCTTTTCAAAGCGTTTAGCAGTGGCAAAAGCACCCTTGTTTAGAATCTTTAATAACCATAAATTTCACCGTATCGTGAAAACGTTTTACTGTAATTAATAGTTTATTGGACTTACAGTTACAGGCGTAACACATACCGTGTATAATCATTACAATTTTTAGTGCTGTAATCGTACATATCTACAAGGAATTACTTCTGAAATGTTGTTCAATTACAGCAGCAACGTAGCTTCTGGGAAGAATATTCAATCATAAAAGGCACTATTAGGTGAATTAGTAAAACACTGTAAAGGGAAATTCTGTGATTTCTGTAACTATAAATCAAAATTATATCAACAGACAAGCAAAAATAGCCATTAAAGAATGTTAACTATCAGAATTCGCTTGCTAGTTTTATCAAGCTCTATAGTATTCTCACCTGTAAGCCGTAGGGCCGGATTGGGCAAGTCGGGCCGGCCGGGTCGAGGGTGCTGCTGTGACCTCGAGATGACCCCGATATCGTACAAGGAATGCAACTTCAGATCTGATGAGTTTGCGGAACTACATGTTAATATCCGCTAATGGTAAATTCTTCACCTTGCTGTCGTGCACCTGTATTGAAGTATAAACACTGAGACTTGTTCAATGAGAGTTTCTCTAAAAAATTTACAAAAAAATTGTCTGGAAAGGCGCTTCTGATAAGTTTGCAGAAAAATAATATTACACTAATTTAGCAGAAATTGAATCTGTTAATTTTTAAAATAATTTTGCTGAAATATGTCATTTTTTAAATTTTCCATATGATTGTTTTGGAACCACTGCCTTTGTATCCAGGCCACAATCAGAATTTGCTCTCTGTAAATATTTTTCTAAATAATTTTTGTATTTTTTTAATATCCTTAATTTTAATATATGCAGTTTGGAAGTTGCCCCCCCCCCTCAGCATTACCTGCTATTTCGTATTTTTCCCGTGACAGAGAATTTGCACTCTACAGGGTGATTCGATGAACATGTGCGAAAAACTTTAACAATCTATAGTTCTAGCTATTTAACCCCTAAATCTTCCAGTAATTTTGTTAATCCGACACCGTTGCGGAGGTATGGGGTATGGCATTTTTACATTAATTCACTGAAATGTAAATAATTTTTTTGTTTTTTGTCCTATTCTAATAAAGTTATTTTTTTGGAACGCAAACAGTCCAAGCATAAAAATAATGTGTATAAAAAGTCGATGAAATAGGACCCAGAAGTGAAATATATGAAGTAAAAATTTGTAAATTAGATGTCGGAATTTAAATTGTTTCATGTAAATTAAGCTTGTACTATCAGCTTTCCAAAACAATAAAATGTATCAGAATCAGACAAGAAACATAAATGTTATTATCATTTTAGTAAACTGATGTAGAAGAACATTGAAGGTCCATATCTCCGCAACGGTGTTGAATTAAAACAAATGTACTGTGTGATTTGGGTGTTAAATATCTTCAGCTATACGTGGTTACAGTTTTTCGCATATTCTTAGAATCACCCTATATAATAATTTTGTAATATTTTTATTTGTGGTTATTTGCAGAGAACATTGGTGTCGTACCCGTTAAGACTAACATTCTTCTTCGTCTTCCTTTCTTCTTCGTGGTCTTTCTCTTCTTTTTCTTCCTTTCTTCTTAAAAGTATTTGAGACCGCTGGTCTATAGAAGTAAATATATTGTCATTGTACGGTGTTAAATTAAAAGTCTATAAATACGAGGAGTGTTTAAATTTAAACAGAAATTTAATATAAAGAAGGTATTACGATATGACAACGTTGAAAACTATATTACCTTTCGACATAGTCATGCGCTATCAACTTGGAAGCTTCTAAGACCTTCCTGGAAGAAGTATTTGAGCATGTATCCTACATGCGGAAGAAGGTCCCATTGCAGTTTGTTTATGGTTATATTTGTTCTTGCAACGATATGAGAGCGAGCATTGTCTTAGAGGAAGCAAACAGAACTTTGTCTTGTCTTCCGTTTGTTCCTGCCCAGTTTTATCGCGCAAAAGAGTTGGGTAATGGTCTCCATTAATTAAATGACGTTCTACAAGAAAAACAATAAAAAACACCTCTTCATAAACGAAAAAAAATTTTGCCATCACTTTACTAGCTGACAACACAGTTCTAGCTTTCTTTGGTGCAGAAGATTTGTTGTGATATGACGCTTGTACGTTTCGATTTTGGACTAAAATAATGTACCAGGTTTCATTAGTTGTTACAATTAACTATAACTTCATCTTTTCCCTCATATCGCTGCAGTAAAGAAGCAGCGATTTGCGAACGATTCAAAATGTGTTCTCCGGGAACAAGCACGAAATCAATCTGGCACTTACCTTGCGATATTTAGCTTGTTTTTTATATGTTCAACACTTTCGGTACTAATTTGTAAATTTTGAAATACTTGATTGCCGTCTGTCTTGCTGAAACAAAACTTTTAAGTTTTTTTTTAATTTGACGATTAACCCAAGTTGCTTAACGTATATGAGTATCATTTTCTACAGGGTATTGAATTCTCTAAAAAATTCGACAGACTTTTAGGAAGACATTGGTCGTCATATTGTGCTCACAGATTGTAAGAATTTCAGTCGAATTTGCACTTTACTTCGTAAGAAATTTGATTATGATGCGCTGTTCTACGTTACAATGAACAAAACCTTCCAACATCTAAATAAAAATATATTTGTCATTACAATATTGCAGTCCAACAATTACCATGGATCTGTTGATACAAGTTACGGTCAATCTTATTAATTTACTTTTTGAAATTGTTTTCAGATTTAAACGCTGCTGCTGCCGCCCCGTGGGTTGTGCCCCGCACAAAGGTGCCTGATCAGGAGGGGCGCCATTTCTAGAGGATAAATACGAATTTTTAACACAATGTAAGACTTTACTATATAGATTGTACAATTTAAAATATGTAGATAGTAAAGCGATAAAAAATAAACAGTAAACTCAGCTACAGTATCTGTTTTTCAAAACTAAAAGCAAGGAAAAATTATTTACCATAGATAATGACCACAGAACGTCCTTTTATCAATAATATCATTAAAATATAATATTATAAATGCTCTAGATATAAAAGATCTTATTAAGAATTTCGTGGTGGCTAAAGCTAGAACGATAAATATGCAATAAATAATATATCATATACAGGGTGAGTCTGCTAATACGAATCAGCTTGATAGTTTGGTTATTTAAAATATTATAAAGATATTTTCAGACAGATTGTAGTAGGTAGTGCCTCCTATGTGAGGCAGTTTAAAAATATATTTTGGCTGTTCCAACGCGGTTAAACAATTTTAAGAATAAGTCTATAAAAATAATACTTTCAAAATTAAAATTTTCATTTAAGGGTTCTCCTAAAACATGTGCAGATATCATATACCAGCTAAACGGAATTGGGCCCATGCTGTCTTCCCAGGTATCTGTCAATGCAGCATATTTTTACTAAATACACAATATTAGATAAAAAGCAAATTGTTAATACTGCTGATATTAGCAGGCAAGTTAAATATAAAGAAAATAGAACAATGGCACCATATATCGACCCTTGATTTTCAGTGCGAGAGCCTGCCGCTTCACCAGCGCAGCCTATTCAAACTCTTTGTTGCGCAATGTCATTATTACATATAATACTGATACTTCGTGAATTCGGTTTATTAATTATTTTATCGATTGGTATTTAAGCTTATTAAATTAACGCCCTAATGTCGCAATGCCGTATTTGCAAGTATCTGAGAAGACAATACCGGCGCAACTCTGTTTGTCGGTATATCAATCAAGATAGATTTGTTTCTGTTTTATTTTACATTTTATTTTAATACCGTACTATCAACTGATTCGTCTAATTATACTCATCCTATACACCAAAGGCCAAAACGTACTACTGTTTTCTGATCTTTTGATAATTGGGAGATACACTATTTTAATGTTTTGTATTAATATTTTACTATTTCAAAATGTATGGTATGTATTACTACGCAATTTGATTTACAAAAAGAGTTAGAAATTGTTATATAAATTCAATGTAAAAATGATGTTTATACAAAATATAGTCTAAACTGTTTTCTTATAAGTATGAGACAAAATTGTTGTAAACTTTCTGAAATATCCCTGCAAGTTTTCTAGAATTTTTCGGAAACTTAAACACTCTAAGGCCCGGTCTTTCCACCTCCTAATAAACATCCTAATAACTTTTATTCAGCTACTAACTGTTGAAAGCGTCTTTCCACTTACCAATAGTACTTATTTAGCTACTAGTGAGCGTTAATAGCCAGTTAACTTATTAGGTGGATGAACCTCCTATTAAAGTCTAAAAGCTGCTATTAACTAGTGCACGCGTGCGCATCAATGCCCAGCTGAGCTGTATTATTTGACGCGTGATTATTTACATAACCTAAAAATTACGTATCCGCGAAGAATGGATGTTTTCGAGGATTTTGACGATATTTTAGACAATGATCTCGCGGAAATTGTCGAGTTTATAAATCCTGAATGTCACCCATACACCGTACGTCCAAGGCCAAATAATTTAGAAAGATGGAATGAAGCTGAATTTGTGAGGCGGTTTCGCATATCAGACAGCATCAGTTTTTTTATTTTCGATAATAAATGAATATCGCAAAGCAATATCTATTAAAAATCTCACCTCTAATTCGGTGAAATTTACCGCCCTTTCCCTTTTCACTTTATTCATATTCGTTAATACAGGAAAAATTTAAAATATAATTTCGATAAGACACTCGACAACCATGAGGTATACCCAATAATGCAGGCAAAAATGCAGGACTTGCAATAATTTTATGATCCCATCTGACATGCAGATGAACGCATTCTGCTGTTAGAAGCACGTACATTTTTAAATTTTATATTTCGCGGTA
>JABXWE010005230.1:0-30018 GCA_014611495.1 Limonius californicus
TTCGCCCCCGGACGATTCGCCCCCGGACAATTCGCCTCGAGGATAATTCGCCCCCGGACAATTCACTCCCAGTATAACGATTTTACCATTGTAAAAGAAGTCATAGCAAATTATACATTTATAACTACATATTTGATTTACGTTTAATTTAGTATAATAAATGTGTATGGGAGCAAAAAATACCTATTGCGTTATACAATTAAGAATACAGTAATCATTATCAGAAAATAGGTAACTTAGTTAGAATAGTGAGAAAGTAATTAAGTAATTAAGTTTGTACCGCAGGTGTATGACAGTAATTAGAAATACTAGCATCAGAAAGTAACTAAGGGAGTTAAGGTAATCAGATAATAATCAGATAAGAAATCAAGCACAAGGAGTTCCAGGAATTTGTGGTTGTTTATCTTCTGTGTGATTAAGGGTATAGAAATTAGAAGTTATTTCTATAGCATAAAAGGAATAATCAATAAGGTAAACCATTCATTATAGCAATAATTTTTGTCAGAAACGTTTGTTGTTTGACAAAAATGTGTTTCGTAAATTCCGAAAAAGGTAAACGAAAGTTTGTCTGTGATAATAATTTTGTGTATGTATTTTCGAAGAAACCTGCCTCTGGTGAAAATTGTATATGGGTTTGTGACAGAAGGGGAAATTGTAAAGGTCGTGTTTGGACCGCAGGTGAGTGACAGAGATAATAAATAACAGCAAAAGTCGAAAAAATTTGTTAAAATTATTGAAATCTAATCAAAATATTTGTACGTTCAGGAGATTCCACGAATGTCATCCGTAATGTTGTTCCACATAATCATGGTGCTGATGCCACAAGACCAGGTACATTTCATGTACTGCAAACTCTGAAAGAAAGAGCAGGGAATACGGAAGAAACGACACAACAAATAATATCAACTTCCTTAGAAGGTGTTCATCATAACATTTTATGTAGTTTACCTAGGAAGGATACCATGAAACGAATGGTTCGGCGTGTGCGAAATGAAGATAATATTCCCCAGATTCCAATGGATGTCGATCATTTGGTAATCCCACACGAATACCAAATGATAACCATTAATGGTGAAGAACATCGATTCCTCCAATATGATTCCGGACAAAGTATGTTGCCTGGTAGCCGCAGCAAATCTGAATATTTTGACAAGAAAATACAAATTAGGCTTAGGCGACATGGACCAGACAATCAGATTAACAGAAATATTCATAAGTGCTCCAAAACGTTATCAGAAACGACAGAGAATCACAAGCAAACTGACGAAAACAAGTGCGCAGACAAAACCTCTAGGTGAGTTGAGGTGAGAGTTAGAAACTATTGGAAGAGTATTAGGACAGTATAAGAAAAAGAAAACAGGAAAGAACGAGAAAAGAATGGAACAGAAAATGGAAAGAAATATACAGGGAATTTTTTTTAGTATACATTGCCTGTGTATACTTTTAAAAAGAACGCGTTAATTACGCCTATTATGTAGGCAACCAACTATACAGGCAATTAAACCCTGCTGTGACGAAAACAATTAAATTAATTTAAGGTTCAAAAATAGAATTAGTCTTTATTTAGTGTCTTCTTGAGTTTTTTATACAACAATGTACAGTAAAGACGAAAAAGTGGAAATTCTAATGTGGTATCAGAATGATAACAGCGTAAGAACTGTGAGAGACTGTGTTAAAAAATTTAAATCAGAGCGATGCGTAATAAATTCCCATAAAATAAGAACTAAAAGTAATCACGTTTTCACCGAAGACATGAAATTAAATATTTTATTCTACATTGAAGAAATCATAATTAATAGTTTTAACAAAAAATAATAATTAACAAAAGTCTGCGATGACCGGGATCGAACCCGGATCAACTGCTTGGAAGGCAACTATGATAACCACTACACCACCTTGCCGTTGATGTATTTCTGTTGTACAAAGGAAATATGTACAATGTTACCAGATCTTACAGAAACATCACCCTGGCGATTTTTGTATTTAACAAATTAGTCTTAATTTGCGTCCTGTATACAGGGTGAGATACTTATTTAATATAAAGACTGCATCAACATAACCTTCATACTCAAATAATTCACAACTACAGTGACGTTTGCTCCTGTCTTTTAGTTGTTGCTATAGTTGGTTGCCTACACAATAGGCGTAATTGACGCGTTCTTTTTAAAAGTATACATAGGCAATGTACACTAAAAAGAAAAATTCCCTGTATGTTAAGTAAGTAATAGTAGGTATTTATGTTTATGAGCTGTGGTTCTTGACTAAAATCATATTTTCAATATTTATATGTAGATTATTATTAGTTAAGAATGAACATTTAGAGATATGTTTACATCCTAAACAATTTCCTGGGAGAATACAATAACTTTTTTTTTAATATTATTGTATTTATGTATTAGTAGTGCAACTTGTAACAATCATACCGAAATAATAAAATCTTGAATTTGTGATATTCTAAAATAGTGATAGAGATAATCGTCCACTTTTACTTGAACTGTATTGAAATATCAATTTTAAGTATTTAATGTTATGACAATACTAATTTTGTGGGTATTCCCATAAATTACGTTTTTATTGCAAAAATTCCACAAAAGATAATAAATATGAATAAATTCTTAAAGACAAGGAACTTTCGCTAATCTTCGCGGCTATTACTTCCCGAAGATGACGGCCAAGGAAATTAATTTTAAAAATAATCGCATCAATTTATCTTGGTTTATTTTGGAAAACGGTATCGCACTTTCGGTCTGAACTGAGATAATAGAGCCACGCTTCTAGTTATTACTCTAATGCGTATAAATATGTGATGGATGTCCATGAAATCTAAGATAGCAGAAAATTTAGAGGAATTTGCCAAGAAGTGGTAATAAATGATTTAAAATTCTTTTGAAATTGTGTTTACTGCTAATGCGACGGTTTGAAAGCAATTTAATAACTTTTATTCTGTAGATGTAAGGAGCAGTTTTCTACACTTTGGCAGATTAATTATTGACTTACAATGTAATAATAAACTGGTAGCATTGCAGTATTGAATAGTACTGCTTGGCCTGCAAAATATTAGTTAAGTTTATTATTGTCTCTTATCTATGGTAGGTACAGTAATCTAAATATAATATATTTTTTAACATTCTTTTAGTTGATATTGTGTCTTATACTTACAAAGTGTAACTAGTTGCAATTATTGATTGAGAATTAAATCACGTCATATTTAATTCGATGCGCAGTTTATTATGAAATATCGAAAATATTCTTTTATAGCCTTATTTTTAGAATTATCACTCAGTCAAAATAAACAATTTAATTCATAGAGATAGAGTCGCAAATAATATTAAAATGAAGTAAAAAGCTATATGTAACTGCTATTTATCTTATCAGTATTATATAATTTATTTATACAGAAACAGTATCTCCTGAATAATTTGTATTCTATGGCATATTTCCAAAAGTGTGCTGGAAAGTATTTGTAGCTAATATGAAATTACAGGGTGTACAAAAAAGTGTATAATTTGTCCATGTATAGTTGACACTGATTGATTGATTGGCTACAATTGACTATTTATGCCTTTTAACACTGCGGCCTATTGGGCCTATTGTTCATCCGCTTCTGTCGCTAGTCGCTGTCAAATAGATCCGTCCCCTTCTTCAGGTCTGGGAGTTTGTTGATCAGAGTTACTGGCTGCTGCATCTCGTTGCGATTTGTGCCTTCGAAGATATGGAATCTTCTGCAAGCTAGAGTAGCGCATTAGAATATTACATTGGAGCCTGTTTGTTCTTCCTCGCCCCACAGCCTGTATATGGGGACTTCGTTATATAGTACTGTGTTGTGAAGTTATTGTCTGAAATTCCAGGGGTCCTGCCACTACTCCTATTTGAGGTATACTGGATAGCAAGGCTGTTTTAGCAAGCTTGTGGGGCGGTCGTTTGGCTAGAATCCATTCTTGAACTGCTCTTCTCACTGTCCTTTTAGTTAGAACGATAACAGATTCAGGCCCTGTAAACGCTGATCCTTGCGACGTTATCTTATCTACGTTTTCATTTCCTTCCATGCCCATGGGCCGGGCACCCACACAATTTCTACGTTGTTAGAAAATGCCAGTGTTAGGAAACTGCAAACACAGTTCCAGACAAGCTTCTACCTGATCTGTTTTGAATTCAGCGCTTTCAAACCTGCCTGACTGTCACAGATAATAAGGATGGTTTTGTTCCTATAGCCGCATGTTACGTTCTCTTCTATTGCTGCTAAAATTACATAGGTTCCTGCTTGGAGTATTGTGGTAGTTTGACCCAGAGATATGCAGGTACTATATTTTTCTAAACTACCATTTACTCCAGTTCCGCTTCCGTTGTTTGAGCATGAACCGTCTGTATACCATACTATGATTTTTTGTAAATATGGTGGTTCCCCTTGCTTGCATTCTTCACGGTTCATTTGTACTTCGAAGGGATTGTGAAAGGTGTATTCTGTTAACATGTAGTTGGTTCCCATGTATAGCATTGGGCCGGGTACTACTGTTATTTTGTGTCTCCCCATATCTTGGGTGCTTCTCCAATTACCCGTACGGTTTAAGAGGAATGGAAGTTATAGTATGTATGTATAGTACTCATCAAACTAAACAAGAATCTTACGCAAACCAACTGTATCGGCGGTAGATGTGATTGTGCATTTGAATCAATAAACTACATTAGTGGTACTACTTTTAATTATGCTTTAGGAATGGTGTTTTTAGCTTCATACTGAGAAAAGTTGCATAAAATCCAAACTGTACTGCCAATATTTTATTTACCAATGGAGCTACATTTACGAATGAAGATATATCATCAGTCTGTATAATAATCATGTTTGAGCAGACGACAATCCTCATGCTGTTGTCGAGTGAAGCTGTTAGCATCTATTCTCGTTAAATGTTTGGTTAGGTATTTTAGAAGACTGTGTGATTGGATTAGTTTTTTTACTAAATAAATTAACTAGTGAACTGTACATTAACTTTTACAATAACCCCTACGATTGGAAGACGTAGCCCTGAATGACAGAGTGCATCTGTGATTTATGCACGATTGGGTTCATCCACACTTTTCAAACAATGTCGTTAAATACCTATAATCTATACCGGCAAATGGATAGGCCGAGGGGTTAATTGCAAAACCACCAAGGTTTACTTATATTAACTCACTAGACCTTCGTATTTGGGTTAAGGATATATTTATTTAACTCTTACTATCATCACGTTTTTTTACAATAATGCAATTTATTGATTAAAATACCTGTACAGAGGAAATACTTTTAAAATTTTTTACAACTTATTTGTGAATACCCTTGATACTAATTAAACTAATCAATAACAATGTAGCAGGTGCTGTCAAGTTAGTTCATTTAAATAATGACTAAAATAATTTATTTCCAAATTTAATGGAAATATCAGTTGCAGTACATAAAATTAATATTTCAGACAAACTGGAATCACTTTGCGGAACCATTTTCATTTATGCAGGTATTGAATTCGACAACTTTAAAGCTTCGAAATATATCGGTAGCAAATTGAAAACTGTTCTCTGTCGGTGCATGACATAAATAAATTGGCTCCGCTAAAACAGGCGATTAATATAAATTGTTATATTGGCGCTATGGGAAAACCGGAACGTACAATTATTTAAAACAGAATCGCCTGGATAATAAAATTGTATTTCAGGCGTTTATTATTTCTCGCGTTAGTTGCTGTGTTATATACATTTTCGGAAATCCCCTATTACCACGGTATTTACAACACCTTCATTCGATATTATAGATGTTGGATGAGATCCATTGTTTCGTGTATTAACTCATCGACTTTCGAAATGGTTTAGTAAAGAATTTAGAAATATGCCTATTCATAAATTCAGTTTTTCGATAGAGAATTTATTGAAACTGATTAACAAAATTAAAACTCTAAAGCTAAAGGTGAAATTCTAGTTTTTTTTTCGATATAAGTTCCTAGTTTTCCAGTGTTCCGATTCCAAAAACTATGACATACCTGCAGGAATTACTCACAGCAAACACTAGGACACACAGGAGCTAAAAATCCCTATTTTCCAGCATTTTAATGCTAAATTCGACACCGCGGCTAGCACCACAAAGTTCCTTCATGAATTCGATGACAACGTTTGTTCGTGATCAGCTGGGTCACTGATATTTCGCCAATTGAAATGTATGGGATATTACAGGCAGAACGTTGTGTCAATTGCCTGTTCCCACGATGGATCTACAGCGCCAGAGAAACGAGGTCAGATTGCTTAGGATACCATACCGCAGAAAAATATTGGTCACCTCATTCGAAGCCTGTTTCCCAAAGTAGAAGAAATTTGAGGGCTATAGAATGCTTCAATCATCATAAAATTTTAATCATATAATACTTTATATGTAGTTATATTATTACCTAAAAATTATTAAGATGTACTGACGTTTATTGGATGTTGCATTACCAATGTCATGCAGTACAGTTACTGTATTAAGGTAGGACCACGTAGTTGACCAGCTTTATATTTAAACTGTACCTTGGTTTGCTTAGTTTTCAGTTACGCCTAGAGACCTTTTTCACGGACTCCATGAAGTACAGTTATGCGTTATTGTAAGCTGTACATTGCTTTGAGTATGGCAGAACTGCAAGACTTATACTATATAAAATGGTGCCAGTTAATAAGCAACGAAAAGGCAAATAACGTTGACAATAAATAAACAAGCTTAATAGACTATTTACACCGAAGAATGTTTTCTAGCAGGGGTTTAAGGTTTTTAGTTAATCGATTTTGCTGAAGCGGCAAAATGCAAGATTAATAATAGACTGGAGCCGTGAAGCTGCAATGCCGTAGAATCCGAGAGTCTCCTTGCGCTTTTCCAGTAACTATAAATTTACCTTGAAAGGAGAGCTTTGTAACCAAGTACACGTCTTTTTCTTCGACAAATTCGCCTTAAATTTAATTTTAGCGTCAGTTTAATTAAAGATTATGTCAGAACGTATCGATTATCCGGTTTTTAAGATAAAGTTAGGAAAATATCAATTAAAAATCCTGAACTTAGATTACTTAATTTTAATTTTAAATGCCAATACTCGAGGATCAAAATATTACGGGTCTGATTTGGCATTTTCTAGAAAAAAGAATAATTTTCCCCCTGAAGAAGTATTTGTCTTCCTGAAATTTAGGACGGGTTGTCGAGGGTAACAAATTGGAAAAACGGGAACAAACCATATTCTAATTTCCTTACGCGCAGAAGGTTGGAAGGAAAGCAAGTAACAAAATTTGTGGTAAAATACCTAGGAGCAGAATTGTACCGAACCTGAATTTACTTTGGTGTAATTGATTTAATAAATGGGATGGCGAGTCGGTTACTAAAAGAAAAGCAATTCCTCAACTTTGAAGCTTTATAAAGAAAACTATATCAAATATTACTAATTTCATAGTAACAAACATTTTTGATACCGCAATAACTGTTTAATAACGTTTCTGAATATAATTATTGTATAGGAACTTGCTCTTTAACAACATACAATTTACATTACTCTATTTTACACCATGTTAGCGCCTACATCGTGTTTCTATCAGCCCTCATAGAGCAACAAGTAAACATTGAAATTACAGAAAATATCAACATAAACGTTTAAAATGTTGAAGACTGCGTACGGTAATAACAACTTAAGTTGTACTAGCGTGTTTGAATAGGTTAAGAACTTTAAAGAGGGACTTAAGGATGTTCAAGGTGCGTCCGTCGATGTCTTGAAATGTAGATTAAAGTTAGCGAAATTGTAACAAAAGTACGCTGAATGATTTTCCAAATGATGGCAAATGAGTTGATAACCACTAAGGAAGCGATTCATAAATTTTAGATGAAGATGTGGGAAAGAGCAACATCTGTGCAACGTTCATCCAGAAAAGTTCTACGAATGAGCAAATTTAGATAAAAGTTACAACGTTCGCAAATTTCGTTCAGATTTGTGGCACTGTAATACAAATTCCCTGGTTGCTTCAGTATGACTCTAAGACCAAACGCCAGAGCATACAGCGTATTGAAAAAATCTTCTTCTTACTTCTTCTTCGTTTAATTAGGTTTTAAGCCTTTTTTTGGTAGATGAGGGTACATGCTGTCTTTCCATCATATTCTGGAACGGTCCATACTTCTTCTCCTGTCGGTCTATTGTCCCTTGCTATTTACACTACCCTATCTCGTCTATTTTATTCACATGACTATTCCATTGGGTAGCGGATAGACAGTTCTCTACGATCCCGGTGGAGCATATCTCTATTTCAGGAAAGCGACCTTGCCCACGCGAGCCTTGATTCTCTCCTACCTCCCAGCATAGGGGAGGAACCCTTTACCAGCCTTAATTCCATTCCTCCGATATTAATTATTCTTTCCTATCCAAAGTTGGGGAAAACAACGGGAAGCTGAATATCGCACACCGAAAAATAACGTCTACGCAACCACAAGCGAATCTAATGTAGAACTAATAGAAGAGTTCTACGTGAACCTAGAAACTACATTGTAAAATATTCCAAACAGAGAAGTATTCGTTATAATAGGGCAACTTAATTCCAAAGTAGAAGAAACAGCAAATGACGACCACATAAATGTAATGTGATTGGAAAACACGGTACTGGAAAACGAAACCAAAGGAATGAAAAAGCTATTCTTTAACAATAGCAACTACTGTCTGTTAAAAACAGATATTCACCGCTTGTATACATAGGGTTCTCCTGATGGTCAATACCGCAATCAAATAGACTTCATATTAATAAGAACATTATGGAGAACATCCATAAACATCTCAAAAAATATTCCTGGAGGTGAATGTGAGTTTATCACACTTACTTATGCAACGATTTCAACTGAAACTGAAAATACCAATGAAGAAAAATGTGTCAAAGAAACTAAAAAGTTATGATGATAATCAATTAAAATCAATTCCGTAACATATGTTTCGAATACTGTTTACTAATATCATAAAGACCTAAAAAGTTTCGTTGGCAAAAATATAGAATCAAAATTATTCTGATTATTTATCGCGATAAATAAGGTGTGGTATAGAGTTTGTATCTGGAGGCTACGTAAGGATTATCGCAGGGCATTTCTCGTGCGTGTGACCGCAATATTGAGAAAAGGGTTGATTCTTGTTGTAAGACGATATATCTGCTCATTCTGCACTGATAGTGACGTCAATTCACATGGAATACGGCGATATTGAAATCAATCACTCATTATGTTGGTGCTTCGGTACTAGTGAAGTTTTTTTCTTTTCTATAGTGGAAAGAGTTCTCGAATGGAACCGATCTCAGGACATAGAAGATAAATAACCATTAAGAAAATTGTAACGGCCGAATTGGGAGCAGTGTTTTTGGACGCCTTCGTCTTTAGGAAAGTTGCAATAAGTATATTAAGGTAAGTGGAGATTCCTTGATTACTTGATATACTATAATAACTAACAAATAATTGCATATTTGTGCTAGCAAAATGTTTGTTTTGCACAGTCAATCCTTATGGAAAATTTTGTTAACTATACTGTGATGATACGTGTTCGTGTGGTGGTAGTATACAAACAAGGGTATTTAAAAATACTTAACCATAAGAATTTCCCAATAAAATTAAAGGACACAGTTCAGAATGAATGGAATTTATCAACATTCAAACTTGGATATTATTTTTGTTATGTTCTTTTAAAATTTGCTGCTCTATATGAATTAGTTTCTTAATTTAATAAAATAGTTTTGGTTATTTTGCGTCTTTCTAAGTTTGAGTTATGGTGACAGTTCCTTCTGTAAGGCTTAAATTGCCGAATATTGTTTGTTCGCGCTTGACCTTAAACGCTTCTGAGAATCAACGTGCCGAATCATTTATCAACATTTCATGAAATTTCGTAATATGGTGCAATCTTTTGGGGGAATGAAGGGTTGCGTTGCATTTTTCAGGAGTCAATTTACGATCTCTGATGGCTCCGGATCTTCCCAAACTCCATCTACGGGGAAGGGCAGTAAATAAATTAAGTGTTGCGAGTCAGTTTTCAATCTTCAATGGCTCCGGGTCTCCGAAAATTCCATCAATCGAGGGGCCGTAATTAAGTTAAGTGCTGCAGGGGCGGCTTTTGGGTTTTCTTTCTTGAGGGGTGTCCGTTATGTGTGAATTTTTTTCTCGCTGTTTAACCAAGGGGTACAAACAGACCATCGACTAGTGTCGGATTCAAAGAAAACACACTGGATTCAATCCCGGTAAAGGAAATTCTTTGTGAATTAGCCGATCGCCTTTGCCGGATTAATTTTCGAGCCCAGCTCCTGTCACTTTGCGGCTACCGTCGGTGCTAAGAGCGCATCAAAGTTCCGGGCCCTTGGTGTTGACTCCATTCAACCCAGTCTTCAGGGGCGTACCTATGGATTTTTGTCATCTTGTGAACCAAATTGTGCCGGCCGCTCCTAGAATCGTACAAGGTAAAAATCTATTTTTGTGTTGTGAGAAAGAAACCCCCTTTCCGCATTAGCTTGCAAACTTCAAATTTTGCCTTCATGTAACTAGAAAAACTACCTTTAGTTGCCGTTTGTGATGTTTGCTGTTAATTATAAAGCTAACAAAATTATATCCTGTTTCATTCTTGTGAACTTCGGGGTCCCTGGGCACGTAGCTGTATGAAAAACGTAAACATCGTTGCACCAGCGGCGTCGAGTTTTTTTGAACGTTCTAAAAGTAAAGATATGTAATGCAGAATCATAGAGTTATCATTTGTTGTCATTTTCTTGTACTGTGTCATTTTTAACAGTCTAATTATATAGGTGTTAAAAATTTACTGCCTCTTATTATTGTGTCTTTTGTACTTGTTTGTGTACAAATTTTGCAAGCTTCATATAGATAGGAGGAGGCACAATAAAGGTGAGTTCCATTCCCGTAAGCTGTTGGCCTTCCGGCCTTCCACGAGGACCTACAATCAGCTGGATTTGGAAGGTGGCGCCCACTAATTTTGACTTACTCTGTACACAATTAGGAAGATTTCCTCCTGTAACCGATTTTGCGAACTCCCCGTACTCCTCTGAGCTAATCTGTAGGCTTTTTCCACCTATCCGGTTAAGGGTCGACGGAAAAGCTCGTTTGGCCCGTAACATTTTTTATAATGATCAATATCCAATAGTGTTTGACAGCTGTGTATTGATTCATTGTTGCAGCTATTCTTACATTCCTGGCAATAAAATTATTTCGTCAAATGTTGTATAAGACTTATTAAACTTAGTTTTCTGCATGAACGATGTGTTTTATATAATACTAATATCTAAAGTCTAATATCGGATGTAAAATGTTAATAACACAAGCAAGTTATTTTGTTAACGACAACTTTATATATTGCAATAAACACAGCGATTGTGTATTTACTGTCTTTGGACTTTGGATTATCGTTTTTATTTCGACGTTTCCCCTAAGCCTTTTTATTGTTACCCGTTACATAACTACTTTTTACGACAAATTTTTACTTTATAGTTTCTCACTTGGGAATACTGAAATTGTCCAGATGCTTTTTATTACAGTATCTCCTGCACAGTTTCAGGGTGGGCGATTTTCAAAGCATGTATGAATAATAGAAAAAAGAAGATTATTTAAAGCTGCAAAGACTTATTATTTATATCGCATTTATTGGTGCTTGTAATGTTTTAGAGTAGGATTAGTATAACTTACATTTAGTAATAAATAATGCTTATATTGATTTTTGTCTTAAGCATCTTGTGGTTCTTCAAGTTGCAAGTTTGCAAGATTAGTTTTCATGAAAAATCGAAGTACCCTAAAATTTCTGTTATGCAAGCAAAAACTTTCAGATATAATCCAGGGCATAAAAACACAAACAAAATTGATATAATGGTAGGGTAACTGGATTTTCCACAAAAATCGAATTATCTCAAAATAGTAATATTGAATTACTCTTAATTCTTCTACACAAGAAATGATAGATATAGTAAATTACATCTGCAATCAGTATAACATATTATGTATGAAAGTTTAGCAACAATTCAAAGTACCGTTTCATGATTATTAACACTAAAAGTTACTTACACTTACACTTTATTGTTGTTATTTGCGGTCGGTAGGACTCATCCAAAATACTATCTGGGTAATACCACAAACACGATGCTGCAAGAGGTTGCTATTATTGGAAATTTTACAAATTTTGATAAATATGATGACTAATTAGTTAACGCTTTTCGTTATAATGGGATTTATTTGTTATTTCGAGACTCAGTAATCGAATTGAAGCAGTCTTGCAATAAACGTTGTACATTATACAGTGCTTCCCAAAAGTAACGGATAAATTCTATAAAATCGTTGAGAAAAATATTTCATAAAAATACTCGGACACGTCGATTTTTATTTTTAAATTGTCATTTAGAGATGTAATTTTCAACCCCCCACCCTTCAACCCCTAAGCCCTAGCAACTCCAACTTTAAAATTTCAAATAGCAAAGTACGCCTTATGATACCTGATCTGATAGTTTTTTTTATGCTGAATACAACAAGGAAAAGTTTTTCAACATCGGTTGATAAATAACGGAGATATTTACCGAAATGTATTCAAATGAAACTGGCAATATTCGAGCAGGCGTTGATACGGTTCTAGTAATGAGTGATAAAAACAATAGAAGTTTATCGTTCTCAGTACGTTTTAATGTTTTAAGTGTTTATGTTGTGTTTTTAAGCTTGGATGAAAAAAAATTTGTTTTTTATGATAAAAATTTTTTTATGAAAATAAATTTTTTTCTTAGTTGCTCAAAAGTCGTCGCAATGTTTAGTGAGAACATAAACTACAATTGTTGTGTACCCCTTGTGATACCTCATCTGATAGCTTTCTTTATGCTGAATACAACAAAAAAAAGTTTTTCAAAATCGGTTGATAAATAACGAAGATATTTAACAAAATGTATTCAATTGAAAGTGCCAATATTCGAGCAGGCGTTGATACGGTTTTAGCAATGTGTGGTAAAAACAATTGTAGTTTATGTTCTCAGTACGTCCTGTAAACATTGCGGCGGGTTTTGAGAAATTAAGAAAAAAAAAATTTTTTTTCAAGAGAAAAAAAATTTTTTTTTAAGAGAAAAAATTTTTTTTTAAGAGAAAAAATTTTTTTTCCTCTAAAAAGAATTTTTTTTCTTCCAAACTTAAAAATACTACATAAACGCATTAAAACGTACTGAGAACGATAAATTTCAATTGTTTTTATCACTCATTGCTACGACCGTATCAACGCCTGCTCGAATAATGGCACTTTCATTTGAATACATTTTGGTAAATATCCCCGTTATTTATCAACCGATTTTGAAAAGCTTTTTTTTGTTGTATTCAGCATAAAGAAAGCTATCAGATGAGGTATCATAAGGGGTACTTTATTATTTGAAATTTTAAAGTTGGAGTTGCTAGGGCTTAGGGCTTGAGGGGTGGGGGGTTGAAAATTACATCCCTAAATGATAATTTAAAAATAAAAATCGACGTGTCCGAGTATTTTTATGAAATATTTTTCTCAACGATTTTATAGAATTTATCCGTTACTTTTGGGAAGCACTGTATAATAATTTAATAGCGAACTGGTGTGGTGGTAGCTCACATGGTAAAGCGCTCGCTTTCTGAGGAAAACGTCGATTCTGGCTTGGGTTCGAAACCTAAGCATTACTATGCATATTATAAAAACGATCTTGTCTGCAACCCACCATACACAATTTCCCAATACGGCTAGCAACTGTGGAATTTTATTGCTAAACACCTTCTGTGAATTTCTATCGTTCGGGTTGGACTGTAAGTATCCGCGTTTCTAACTTAGTGCTGAGGAGAAATGCGTGGCAGAGAAGAGACTGATGCCCAGCAGTGGGAAAAAACGCTATCAATGATGAATAGCAAACTAATCAATAGTTCTAGAATTGCTTGTAGTAATTGCTGTCGCCTTACAAACCGTAGCCATTATAAAGATAATTCTTAGATATTTATATGTAGAATTGTACATAAACTATACTTAAATGATATGAATTGACCTCTCCCACATGAAACAAGAATAAATATAAATGTTAAAATATATGTCTGTATGTACAATTTCAAAATAGTAGTCCGGGTCCATGCGCGCTGCTCCAGAGGTTTCGCGTTCAGTTCTAAGCACCGGAAATGTGCCGCTAAAAATGCAAACTTTGTTAGTGAAGTCTTATTTACTGACGAAGCTAGTTACACAAGAAATGGAATTTTTAATTTCCACAACAGTCATGTTTGGCCTGATGAAAACCCTCACACTTTCTTTGAATCAAATCATCAACAACGATTTTCAATTAACGTTTGGCTTGGTGTGTTTGGAGACCATATGATAGGACCTGTTTTCTTCCGAACCATTTGACTGGCCAACTGTATTTTTACTTTTTGCATAATTCATTGCCACTATTGTCAGAATGAATATGTGGTTGATGCGCGATGGGGTTCATGCACATTTTTAAATCATGGTCAGAAATTTTCTATACGAAAATTACAAGGGCAGGTGGCCACCTAGATCTCCTGACCTCAATCCGCTCGACTTTTGAATTTGGAGGTATTTAAAATCATTAGTTTATTCAAGCGTTGTGAATAATCTAAGGAATTTTCGAGAACGAATAGAACATGACTACCAGAGTGTTCGTATGAATCCGGGAATCTTTGAAACAATGCGGCGTTCATTTCTACAGATATGCGAAGGATGTGTACAAATGGAAAGAGGACATGTAGAACATCTATTTTATTTAACGGCTATTTGTTTTAATGAGTGGGCAACTTATTGAAATAACAAGCAATATTTATTTTCTTAAAAGAACTCCATATCTCTAGTTTATTACGACTTTTTTGTTGGTATTGATGATATCTATAAGTGGGTAAAATATCCGAGCGTATTTTTTAAACACCTTGTATATATAATAATGAATTATACGGAACGTATGGTTAATTAGAGCAGAGTTTCATGCTATATGTATTTAGACAAAATGAAGAAGATGACTGATTTCAGATTTAAACAAAGAACATAATATACATAATAAAATTATTGTGTAATTTCATTGTCTATTTCCTTATAAGAAAATGTAACACAACTGTAGAACTTTAAGATAATTTGAAAATACTACTATATTATTTTTCATGAAGCTTATACGGTAAACGACTAGTTGCAGATACATGACAACTGTATCAACTGAGAGGATAAAATACACGAACAACAGTCCAACACAATTTCATTGTTGAGAATTTATGCAGGGACAAACTTTGTCAAAAATCAAGGACCTGTTGAGAACTGTTGTTCAACATGAGTTCATATCAGGCGATAACTTTAGGTACTGAACAGTCACCTCTTTCTAAGACCAGTTTATAATACGTAATACCGTAATACCCGTGTTTCTCAAAGTTCCTCTAAATTAACTGCTGTTTGGATTATAACCTGGTCTCACTCCAGCCAACCATAAAAGAACGTTACGCCGAAAAATGTTAATTAAGAAATGCAATAAGTAAGAATATGTGCTGCTGTAGAAGTAGATCCACGCCAGTCCTCCAGAGATAGTGTTCAAGATACTGGTGTCCATCATGGAACTGTATTACCAGTTTTAAGAAAAACTGGAATGGAATTTTATGAGAACATAATGAAAAAATCGAACAATCACATGAATTTTCTGACCAAAATTCTATTCACCGACCAATGCACGTTTCCAATAAATGGTCCATCAGTCTGTCATGTCTGGTCGCGAAAAAATTCTCACAAGCATTACAGTTATCGATCTCAATATACACAAAAGTAGAATGTGTGGAATATTGGGCGATAACATTATTAGACCATTTTTTTACCGAGGGGAACCTAAATGGTCCAAAGTATCTGGATATGCTGCAAAATTAAATCGTTTCTTCTTTGCGTCAAGTTCCAGGGATCAGACTGAATGAAATTTGGTTCCATCAAGATGGTTGCCCTGCCCACAATACGTTAGCCGTACGGGAATACTTAGCAAATACATTTCCTAATCGTGTAATTGGAAACGTAAGCACAATTCCATGGCCGCCTAGATCCCCCGACTTATCATTTCGAGCATTTTTCGCGTGGCATTACATCAAGTCGAACATTTATGAATTTGAAGAAGACAGAGTTACTAAGCTGGACGAACTGCGAATTAAAATTCAGAATGCATTTGCAACTGTTACCCCACAAATGCTTGCTAATATGAGGACCGGATTGTATAATCGCTTGGGCTACTACTTGGCAAAGGGGGGCAATTTATTTATTGTAATATCTTGCTTCAGTTAAGTTCTTGGAAGTGCTAGTGTTGATTATTTAGTCGACTTTAACTTAAGAACGTTGTTTCCTTTGTCCATTATTGATTTATTATATTTTATTCGCTTATACCAAGACTTTACATGGAATATTTTCGTCACTTCTTTATTAATTTTTGGAAAGCTATTGCAATAGGTATTTCTAATGCCAAATGAAAAATACTTTCATGCTTGCATGCTGTGAAATTGAATTATATCCAGATAAATCTGGTTTTAATTCTGGTATCTTGAATACGTTAAATTTTGAAGCACAAAGTCATTTACTGATTTGTTTAGATATTAAAACGAACTAATATCTAGAGTCTTTGCATATTCACACAATCATGAACAACAACGACCTCCTGGGTAAGTAACACAGAAAAGTGCCTGGGCCTCAATAGGTAGCAACTAATTCCACAGCCAAAGATAGATGGAGATAAGCTATGTTGATAATCATTCCCAGAAACTGAGAAGGTACCATAGAGAGAGAGAGAGAAAGATATTGTTGCGTCGAAGTCAATTTTACTATTACTAACGTTGTCAACAAACAATGATTGAACTGGTCATATATCTGGGGTTTGCAACTCGGTAACTTAGCTTGTCTTTGTTGTTCATTTTTTGGTCGGACGTCAACGTGGAATACATTAACGTAAATTTCTAATCGCCTTGTATATGGTTTTACCTAACAATATATTTAAAAATGTAGTATTTATAGAAAACTAAAAAGGGTTTCAATACAAAACTGTTGTAATGTATGTATTTTATTATTTAAATTACCTATCAGGAGTACTTCAGTGTATTTATCAGTAAGGCGCTGTAAGTATTTTTAAAATTAATGGCTCTTCATTGTACTGATAATAAACGGGATAGAACAATCGCGTGTCAGCTAAGTTGCTTAAGTGACAGCAGAAGTTCTAAACTTAATTTAGCTTTTGGTCTCTGCTGTCTTCAACCGCGGTCTAACTTTTCCCACAAAATCAAAAGTACTTATTACACTTTAATGATACCGTTTCACTACGCAGTGTGTTCTAGAACAGTCAAAAGTTGAATTGGATATTAAACTTAAAGCTGTTCTAATTAAATTTGTAGTGTAGCGTATATCTTGTGCGTACACTAATTCTGTTTGTTATAGTTTCGTAATCCACTCTTGTCAGTTTTAGGACCATATGAGCATCAGCAGCGACTACTTTCTGTTATAATGTAAGTAGACGCTATACCAAAGGAGCTATAAATTCAGCAAAGCTCAGAGATATGTGCAAACTATAAAAGTCTGCAACATTTTACTGTTTCCACAAAGCCGATCTGAAATTTTACGAATATCCGAATATATAAAAATTTACATTATATAAAGATTTAATAGATTTTGCAGCATGTTTAGGCGGTAGCGGTAGTCGTTAATTCTATTATATTTCTACTAACAAAAGGCTTGTTCACTCTATCCTGATTATTATATCCATGTATCGATTATTCGGCAAATATTAATATATATTCAGAAGAAGAAGAGGAAAATTAGGGTATTTTTAATTTATTAACCGCCGGACGGCGGAAACTGGGTCTCAAGTGACCAAGGAATTATTTTTTTTAATAATTCAATAATTTCCAAAATACCGCTTTAAGTGCTTGCACATTCCTTGAAGCTGTTACGAAGAAGCTTTAGAATAAATTTCGTGGAAAAAATTCTTGGTAAACCTGAGATAAGCCGCTGAGAGCGCTTGAGACCGGAAGGTATACTTTCTCTGTAGGCAATGTAAACATACATACCAACAAGTGTGATAGTTGTTTAGATTTATCGATAAGAGTTGATAATCCAAAACTTGTCATGTGTTTCACTTAAACGTTGTCGTTTTGCCAAAAGGCTTTTCGTCCTCTTGCTACGCACCGGATTCTTCTTCACCATGACCTCCTTGTCAGCATTAAGCTAAAAAAGCGGAGACCTGCCGTTTAACGTTTAACGGTGCTTTGCCCCCAACGGTTACCAACCGAATTGAAGAATTGAGATTGCCGCACAAGATTTATATATAAATTGGAAATCGAATCCAAACTATATTCGACGTTTTTCCCAGAAAGCTTGAACACTGCCCACTGAGCTCCCACCACACATGCACTTTATAACTTTGTGTCAACTACTTAACAGTTGTCAAAGGAAATGTCAGCTAATCCAATGGTTCTTACTCCCAAGAGCAAAGTGTATACCTTTGCTTACAAATTACGACGTACAGCGGTTACAGTTTGCCATTTGGTTTGGTAACTTGGTCTGTTTGATAAAAGTCAATGTTTAGATTGCTTGATAAACCCGAATTCTTTACAATAGCTCTTTGATCATGTTAAATTTTGGTTGTTATTGCCTATAATGGTTGAACGTTTTCTATATTTCCATGACTAAGACACATAATATTAAATAGAGTAAATTTAATACCATTTGGTAACAGGTTGATGCTAACACGTTAAAAAATGATATCTCTTACTGAAGTGCGAAAGCAAGACAGCGTTGAGTGACACAGCACGAGAGTAGCTAATAACAAAGATTTAATTTGAAAAATCGGCATAATCAGACGCTAAGATGACTATAATATTTGGTAGCGGATATAATGCAAGAACTGCAAATCTTTTTAAAACAAGTATAGAGCACGGTGAAGGTTCCAATTTTACAAACTATAATTCTTCAGATAATGTAATATACTCTCTATTACTATTCTAAATTAACTGTTTAATGATGCATATTGCGTGTGTCGTTTTCTTTGCTTTTAATGTTTATAGTAGTGTTTATTACAAATTGCGAACATATCAATTTAAAGCAAGATTTCTCTATCTACAGGGTGAGTCTGCTATCAACATGATATCTAGGATATTTAAAATATTAGGAAAATTATTTTTGAACATGACTCTTATGTATTGACAATTTTATAATATCCTTAACGTTAGCAAAAACTACATTTAAATTAAAAAAAATAGTAAAAGAATTGCTCTTACCTGGGAATCGAAGCTTAGCGCTTCATCAGATTAGCTCATCTAGTCTTTTGGCTGTGCGATGTCATTATTACATATAGTGCTACTTCCTGGATCAGGGTTAGGAGTTATTTGAAAAATAGATTCAAATTAAACAAATTAACGTCCTTATGACTTAATCGATCTCAGTTGACACAAACTAATTGGTATGTTGCGAAACGTCGCACTTAAAAGAGTCTTGGAAGATAATATAGAGGTAATTCTGCTGTCCCGTGATTTGTTTGTTCTTTTGTTTCATTTAAATTTTATGTTATAACCGCGCTAATTTGCTCTGACTAAGTTTACAATTTTTTTTATAGAGCACCCTTAAAGCCACATATTTGTTAAAAATGGTACATGACAGAGGACAACGTTCCAAGCAATTATAGATATTAAAATTTTTGATTTTTAAAAATAATTTTGGAAATTTTGATAAAATGGTGTAATCTCTTTGTAACAGCCAAAAAATATACTCGATATTGCGTATATATAGAAAGCAGTGTCTGCAACAATCTGTCCAAATATAATGTTTTTAATGCTTCTTCTGATTATAGGCCAACGGCCTATTAATGTCCTACAATGGAGTAGGTTATATGAGCCCTCTTTGAACGTATGCCGGACAGGAGGCTGACCTAACAGAAAAGAGAAGTTCCGCTACATGGTTTACCTTTGTCAAAGATGTTTGAATGACAACCGGGACCGACGGTTTTACCTACCCTCTGAAGCACGACCGGTTGCATGTGCCACTATATTGATCCATCCGCGAGTTCTGACCAGCGCGGATTGTGCTGAACTACGAATACCGTATGGCCAGCGTCCGCAGGGCTCCGATATGCAACCGATTTTTTTATACTTAAATAACCGAAATATTAAGCTGATACGTCTTTACAGACTTACCCTTTATATATCGATTTCTATGATATTCTTTTGAGGCTCTATGAAGCTAAAATGCGCCACTGGGTTACAGTAGTTGTTGAAAACAACTGTCATTTGCTTGCAAGCATTGATATTATTAAGAGCAATCCGCAGTAACCAGGACGTAATAATTAGCACATTCTGCTGTAATCCTGTTAGGTAGCTGTTGACTTGTATGGATCGGTGTCTTAAATATTGTATATTTTGGATATGGAACCACAGGAAGGGTTAAGGCAGTAATAATTTGTAAACCACCGAAAATAACATGCGGTTAATGTAATCTCCAGTTTTTTAAGAACCCTGATTTTGTATGCTTACAATCTAAGATATTTCTTTACTATTTTGTGATAAGGTCAGAAGGATAAATCCACCTTCCACAAAATCTGGTTGAAAGAAGTTGGTTCGTTGTCCACACGCTGCCCTACATGGTCAGCTGCTTCTCCATTATACATTTTTGTCTACCATTTGCAGATTTGCGCGATATATTACCTGTCTCTAAATAAAGGTATTACGTTTGTGACAGTGCAGTAGAAGAAGTAAGGTCGTTTCAACAATTAGTACTATTCAGTCAGTTTGTTCGTTGATCATATTTTATAACACTTTCTGCGGAAAGTATTATTTTGGTCGTGTATTTCCGGTATAACATAAACTGGTAGCCATTTTTAAATATTAATCTGATTAATTAATAATTAACCGATAACACAGGTTTACAAACTTTTGGACTCGAGAAGACAAGCAAGTTTCTTAACGTTTTTTGGTGCGCTGAATTCGAATCCGTTGTCACTTTTTCGAGATTGGCTCTACTTTTCGAGAAACAACGTATCAAATCTTGGCCAAGATCAAATACAATGAACACCAAGGACAATTTCTGGCGATTTAAAGGTTCGGAACTATAAGAACATCAATTGTAATTAAATCTAAAACATTTATGGATTTACGTGTTATTAAACAGGTGATTGGTCTCCTGATTGGGATGTAATCGGGATTCACAAAATATTACTGCTTTCTCCGTCTCTGGGATAGTCGTGCAACTGAGCATTATTACGTGAGAAAACATTGGCCAAGTCGAAGTTGGTTCGTTGTCCACACGGTTCCCTACATATTCAGCTGCTACTCCATTATACATTTGTGTCTACAATTTGCAGATTTGCGCGATATATTACCTATCTCTAAATAAAGGTATTACGTTTGTGACAGTACAGTAGAAGAAGTAAGGTCGTTTCAATAATTAGTACTATTCAGTCAGTTTGTTCGTTGATCATATTGTATAACACTTTCTGTGGAAAGTATTATTTTGGTCGTGTATTTCCGGTATAACATAAACTGGTAGCCATTTTTAAATATTAATCTGATTAGTTAATAATTAACCGATAACACAGGTTTACAAACTTTTGGACTCGAGAAGACGAGCAAGATTCTTAACGTTTTTTGGTGCGCTGAATTCGAATCCGTTGTCATTTTTTCGAGATTGGCTCTACTTTTCGAGAAACAATGTGTCAAATCTTGGCTAAGATCAAATACAATGAACACCAAATGTAAATTTCTGGCGATTTAAAGGTTCGGAACTATAAGAACATCAATTGTAATTCAATCTAAAACATTTATGGATTTACGTATTATTGAACAGGTGATTGGTCTCCTGATTGGGATGCAATCGGTATTCACAAAACATTGCTGCTTTCTCCATCTCTGGGATAGCCGTGCAACTGAGTATTATTACGTGAGAAAACATTGGTCAAGTCGTTGCAATTTTGAGCCCGGAAAAGAAAATATCTCTGCTACACCACTTGTTGACCCAAAAAACGTTTTACTGCCACCTCGACACATCAAACTTGGCCTTATAGAGAACTTCGTCAAAGCACTCGACCGTGAAGGGCCGGCTTTCTAGTATTTAACCAAACTCTTTCACAAAATTTCATAAGCGAAAATCAAAGAAGTTGTATTTGTCGGACCTGATATTAGAAAGCTGATGGACGACAACCATTTTCCAAAGTGTTTAAAGGCCGACGAAGCAGCAGCTAGGCATCTTTAAGAAGTGTTTTTCACAGCTTTCTCGGCAAACTAAAGCCCCCCCCCCCGATTTCAAGCAAATAATAGCCAATTTTTTGAAAAATTATCGCAAGATTGGAGCTCGAAAGTGTTTAAAGATTCACTTGCTGCATTCCCATCTAGATTTTTTTCCGGATAATTTGGGGAGACTAGCGACGAGCAAGGAGAACAGCTACACCAAGATTTTATGAGAATTGAGAGACGCTCCCAAGGATTTTGGGGCGAGGGCATGATGAGCGACTACTCTTGGACATTAAGGCGTGAAACGGACTCCCAACAATACAAGCGACTTAGTTCTACACAGCTTCACTTCTGATATGTCACATTTTTTCAATAAAATGGTCATAAACGGTAGAAAATCGTAAAAAATTGTTATATCGATTATTTCCAAAACTAGAGCCAATCAAGAAAAACGGACAACGGATTCAGATTCAGGGTCGAAAATTACCTTAGAAACACCTTTTGATTGCTAGAGTCCAAAACCGTGTATACTTGTGTAAACGATCATCTTCGGTGCTGATAGGTTACACGTAGGAGTACAACACAGCAACTACGTGACATACAGAGAAGGCGATTGGAAATCACCTGCTAATCGCCTGCTCCTTAACCAGTTAGGGTTCGAAACGTACATTTGCATTTATTTCTTCGTTTTTACGAGAATTGAAAAGTTTCTTCATCTAGATCTTATTATATTCTCATACCTCTCATCAAATTACAAAATTAGATCATTCATTATTTAACTAAACGTATATTCTTCAATAAAACAGTAAAAGCTAACACCCCTTGTTAAATAAATTTAATATCCCTACTATGTGTTAGTGAATAAGCGCATTGAATTTAGGCGTTCATTATTCAGCTAATATATTTAACATTCATTTAAACATCACACCCAAGCAATTTTCTTTCGTAAACCAAAACCAAAACAAAATGTTTGGAATTAACTTCCCATTCTCTGGCTGTTCTCGACATGAGAAGATAGCAAACAAACAGGGCGTTAATTTCAAGCAGACTGGGCTGTAAGAGCAGAACTCCAATGCGTAGGCAATAAAAACTTCTAAATAGATTTTATATATTACACGAGTAGGATAGTACGCTTCATAAGCATAAAGTTTGCTGGATATACAAAGTTGCAGATATGCTCCGAATGGTAGCTTTATTGGGGTTAACCACACTACAGGAAGCGTAGTGTTTCTAATTTGACTCGCCATTAAACAGAGCGGTCAATAGCTTCTGGGAACGCCGCAGGATGTTCCTTTTTTACAAAGTCAGTTATTTGCAGTCCTGTGGATTTTATAGGAACGCTGAGTTGCTATGAACCTCTAAGCACTTAAACCCAGCAGATACTTTTAGGGATGACACAGTTGTCAGTTAATTGCGTTACTTTACAGCCACAGTAAACTTGCGGGCTGTTTAGCTCAAATCGTCAACTTTTTCTGGCGGTCTCTTTTTACGACACATCAAAATTGAGACGCGTGAATGTTATAGCTAACGGTTTCAGGTCCTGAAAATGGGTGGTAAATTTAGTATTCATGTAGCTGCCAAACAGGTTTATTTATTTTACTGTTGTCGAGCTCAAGTAAATTTTTCCAAACATGTTTTTGCGTAAAATTCTAACTCAAGGAAGTGCAAGAAGGAATGGACAACAAAAGGTTTAACACAATGGTTTAATAAAATTGGGCAATCACCTTAGCAACTATTCTATTCGCAGTTTCCACGGCACTGTTACATGAAGGGGTAGATAGCAGCAACAGCATTGTGAAGAGTTTAACCTTTCATCCCATTCTACAAGAAAGCAAGATTGGCTGGACTGCAGGAATGTGCCCTCCTTTTCGTTTAGGTACTTATTGCTATCACCCCGCATGCATGATATTGTAGAAGAGCTTTAGCTTAGGATTAACCATTCAAGTTTACCCATTGAAAGGATCTCAAAACCCATCTTGATTTCTGTCTGTTATATGAATTACTTCAAGTAAATGTAGAAGCCCCCAGAACAGTAATATGTATTACTTTTAGAAAATAATATTTTCTGTTCAATTTGAAACAGAGAATATACATTTTACCGGGTTATTTTTAGCTGAAATAGATTTTTGGATTGATAGCGTGATCAGTGAGAAATAATTGCAGAAAAGGAGGATATTTTTCTGTGCTTCTGAATATGCAGTGTGTTGCAAATAATTTAAAATAAATCTTAAAACTTGCTATGCTGTAAAAATTGATAGCACTATCGTCTCTACAACCATTTACCGTTCTATTGTTTATATGTGGGATGTGTTGTTATCGTAGAGTTTTAGAATTTTAATAACTGTATATAACTGTATGTCAGGAATTGATTAAATGGCGACATTCGACATTTATGAACAGTTAAAGAGCCAGCTGAAATAAAAATATATCTGTTTCCCCAAGTATTCACCCCAGGAGGCAGTAAAGTCTGTATTATATGTTTACATATTCATTCATTGTATTGATTTTTTATTGTATAAATGAGTAGTCTTAAAATTGTAAAACATATTTTCAGGCACAACAGTTATAATCGGGGTATATAATTAAAATAGAATTTGGAAGTGATAGTTAAGGCGTACTAAAGTGCCTTAAAATTAGTTGAATAACTGTTTTCCATTATCATTGTAGCTACCTTATTATGTGAACGGTTTGGAAGGACTGCTGGATCTTCCTCCACTACACTTAGCAGTGGTATCATAGGCACCTCTGACCTCTACCGACATCTTCGAGATGATAAACAGAAAAAATTTGATAGAATCAGCAATGATATCGATTTCAGGAAGCCTCTTAGGGTACTGATACCGGAAAGAGGTGGAGAGGAAAAGAAACAAGAGTTGAAAAATCGTCGAAGGTGGGGGGATCCAAAATAGCTAGCAGGTCGGGAGAAGGTATTTTAGAGGCAGGTAGCATGGAAATTATTACCATAAATCTGGACTGCTTCACTAGCTCTACTTGAAATCGCGACCTGCGCGCGCATTTTAATACAGAACCTATGCAAATCGATAAAGCTATGCCATGTTGGACAGCCAAGCGGCACTTACAGTTACAGTTACAGTCGAGATGTACAAGAATGCCTGGAAATACGGGTAACACAGGTTAATGCTGTTCGATACAATAGTAAAAAGCATATACATGTGTTAAGCAGAGATATGGGGCTGGGAAGAGAGGGAAGAGGTAGAAACATTGCAGATAAAGTATCTAAAATGGCTATTGGAATTGGAGATAAACACGTCAACTTACATAGTGCTAGTGGAAACGAAAAGAAGAAAGTTAAGAATAGACGCTCGAGACAAGGCAGTTAAATACGAAGAGAAACGACAGCGAATGTAATGCTGGCGGAGTGGTGGAAGGAAATAAGAAGACATCAAGAGAAAGAAGTTGAAAAAGTTTAAACAAATAGGGAAAGAAGCGAAGAAACTATCGAAGAAGTGGATAGTCCACACGGAGACCGCAAGAACAGCAACAATTAGGAGGAGAGCTCAGTATGAGAGATGAAGAAATCCAAAAGCAGGAACGATATATCCGTATATAACAACATTAGATTTACCTGAATATTTATAAAAAGACGAAGAGAAAGAGCAACATAAAATAACAGCAAGCTGCAGTTGTGGAAACAAAGAAAATGGTAGGAAAATATGGAAGAAAGATGAAAAGAAGTGTGGGGGCTGTGCGGTGAAGTGGTAGGAACAATACAATATTTAGTGTACCAGTGCTACAAAATATAAGTTAAGAGTGCAGGATAAACGGTGAAAGAGGTATTAAGTGAGAGTGATAGAGGCGTAGGGTGGATCAAAGAATTTCATCGAAGGCTGAAACAGGAAAAATAGATTTTGTTTAATTATTTTGAAAAGCTGTAGAGAAATGTACAGTTTTTTTGTAAACTCAGCTGTTTTCAAGCTGTAAAGCAGCACTCCTGGAGACAATGGAAGAGCAGACCAACGTAACTCTGAAATGGGTGCCAGGACATGAACGATATGAAGACAATGAAAAGACAGACTAGCTGGATAAGCAATGAGCTGATGAACCGCTAGTTGGCCCGGAAACCATATGCGGAATAACAGGCTGTCGAAGATCAGCTATGCAAACAACACCATATGCCCTGGCAGGAAATTCGACTGCGACTGAGACAAATATCTGTACAGTTTATAGGATACTGCTGTCTCAGGACTCAGGAGGCACCTCTGCAAAATTGACGTAGAAAAAGATCCCCACCTTTAGATTTTGCTATGAAGAGGAGGAAACACTTTAAACATTCTCTGTCTAGCTTTGCGCTTCAAGGAATACCAACACGAGGTGCAATATATTAGTGTTATTTGATTTGCTTTTCCTTATAATGGCAGATCTTTAATATAAGATCAAGACTAAAGTAATAGATGCTGTATTAACAATACTAAAAATGATAATAATGTAATTGTTAGAAACATCAAAATCAAACTGTAAAAAGAAGGTGAAAGTATCCTTTGTGTTGACTACGAAGTGAGCTAGTCTACCAAATCTACATCAGATTTTCGAAAAATATCAGGGTGGTTCTTCTTTCATAGTTCTTTCTCTGTCCTAAACCTTATACACTTCTGAGACTTCGTTTTAGATATGTAAGTTTAAGGAAATCACGACTTAGAGTTCGCAGAATTATTGTGATAGCTACAATGGTGTAGTATTGTGGCTTACCGGATTTTTAAAAATATTCTTGATATGGCAGAACCACAAATCGTCTACGACATTTCTATATCCGTTTTTTATAAATTTTATTTGTATATCTTTCATATAAAAGAAATATGTTCTCTCAAGATTATGTACACATTTTGATTCGAATTCTGTGAACTGGCCAAGGCATTCTAGAATTTTATAAAATATGCACTATCTTGCTGCATTTATTTCAAAGGGACCAACTTCAAACAATTTGCAATTAAGATTCACGGCGCCTTTAAAATTCCACTCTTCCCTGAAACATTTTTGTAAACTTAATACTGCTCTGCATATATTTAAACTTTGAACCGTCAAACTTAGTTTTGTTTTAATTAGACTTTCATGGTATATTAATTTTGTAACGGACGTAATTTTGCGGTAAACGTTTAATAAATGAAGCTTTACAAAGTCTTTAGTCCTTAGGGTAATATTTTTGACGAATTACACCAAAGAGAGAGTTTACTGGCAAAGCCAAGACGTCAATAGATCGGTAATGAATTCCATGATTTATATGCTTGGGCTATCAATCGCAATTGTAAATAACAGTGTTACCTCTATCACAGTATTTGGACAGTTATATTGAAACCTGAATTAATTGATTACTGTACATATTGAATCTGTCGTGTGTAACGCGCTGTTGAAATTATATCACTTTTCATTTCAAAACAAAACTAATTAGTTAATGTATTTGCAGTAAGTAGAATACGAGTCTATTCTCTAATTTTTTTAAATCATTTACTTTAATATAAATCAAAATACAAGTTTCCTAATTTTTTTATAAATTTTTTCTTGCGGCTGTATTTATTTCAGGCAAAAATTTAAACAAGCTATTTGTCTGCCAATTAAAATTGGGTTGTGCTTTTTTAGTTATTTTTCATGTTGTTGTTTGTTCTGATTCAGTACTATGCATTGCTCAATTAACCTAAGAAAAGGTGTAAGGATCTGGCAGAATTGAACACCGAAGAGAATAAAATATTCGCCGTCACATTCGACGTATGTTCGTGTCATAATTTTGAATTAACGATTTTCGATTGATTATTGTTTGTATATTCATACATATTACGTGTGCCTATTGTCAATGCTATAACATTTTCCATATCTGTTAATACTGGAATTCTTGAATAACCTTATAAAGGATTTGGTGAAAGTATAAAAAAGACTACACCAGAGGCGAGAAGATCAGCAAGAGACAGGAAGACGTATAGAAAATAAGTTGCAAATGGATAGAAGCAGGATTGATAACTCTACGCTCTATAATTTTGTGGAAAAGCATTATTATGAAAGAGCATGAAAATACCATAACACAAACTAGAAATGGATAAAAAATATATAGAAGAAGTAACCAGACGCTCTAGAATATGATGCAAGAAATATATCTAGCAGAAGATTTTGAGGGTGAGTGGAAACCCATAATAGATACGAGATAATAAGCAAGGGTCAGCAAAATTTATAGAAATCGAGCTGAAAGTCCATAGGAAAAGGAATGCTGACCTGACATTCCAGACTATAACGAGAAGCACCTAATAAAGGACAAATGGGAAAGGAAAGAACAGACCAGAGTCAAGAAGTATATCTATGCACAGAAAACTAAACAGAAAATGCTTTAAAAGCAATAGCCAGAGGGATAATTTAATATATTGTAGAAGAGTTGACTAAATAGAGTACAAAACGGATATAAAGTGGATAGGAAGAGGAATGCTTATCTGAGGCCCTAGAATATAATGGGGTAAAGTTATCTCGATACAAAAAATTGATAGAAAATTGGTTCAAAATTGATATGCGAAAGTATACTATGTATAATTTGGTAAGAAAGTGAGGAAAGGCCATACTAGAGAGAGAAAATTAGCAAAATCGGAATCTAGTATAAAAATTTGACAGAAAATGTATAAAAAGACGAACGACTATAATATATAGTAGGAAGTAATGGGAAAGGTATATATTGTAGAAGCGAGAAGAAGGATCATATAAGCCATAGATGAGATGACTAGGAAGGATCAGGAAGGTGTTTAGGAAATGGATTGAAAATGGATAGAAAGTCTGGTGTTCGTCTGGTGGTCTAGAATATAATAGTAAACGCACACAGTGGAGCGATATTTACCGAAGGAGAAAGCAAGGATAATACTAAAGGGGAGGAAACTATCTAGTGACAAAAAATAGAAAATCGGTTGGAATGAATAGAACGACCCTAGAATATAATGGGACAAATATAAATTGTAAAGCATTGGCGAATGAGCGAGGAAAGATAAAGCGCCAGACGATGGATGATGGACTGAAAATCTATAGGAAAAAAAGATGACCTAACTGCAATGGGGCAGATATGGACGAAGGAGAAGAAGAAGAGAAAGAAGGTTTGGTATCAAGACGAGGTGCCTTCGTTGTAAATCATTTTTGACATGACAGAGATCCTGTCTGAAAAGAAAACTGTTTAACTTGTAACGAAGCGTTACTAATTTTGTATGAATATTTTGACATTTAGGACTCCGTTTAAGTTGTTTACATGCCGTTTGCCGTTTATAAGTTCTTCTAGATTGATTAAAGTGTTCACGATTTATGTAAATATAATTATGTACGTTTAAATTATACTTTGAATTTAAGACCGGCCAAGGTAATTTATTTATTATGCACCGTGTAGTAACATTGTAAATTCCTAATCTGTTTTGTTGTTGTTATTATCAGAGACCGGTTTATTTTGATACCATTATTAGAGGGATGTTAATTACCGTGTACGTTTATATATGATCAATTAGCATTAATATTTATATCCGAATATTGTAAGTTGGTTTATTCGAATTGCATTTACGCGTGGAAATCAGATAACCGCGTCTGTAGCGTAAAAGTGGTGGGATAGCGACGTATACCCTACTCCCAGCAGGGATGCGCAATCCGAACTAGATACTGTAGAAGAATATAACGTGTTGAGAAGTCGTCAACCTTTTATTAATGCTAATTGCACAATATGTTAAACTTCCTGTAGAGAAGTCTTTAACCTTTATTTACTTATTGTACAATATTTTAATACCAATGCAGAATATGCGTTGATAGCTTATATTACGCTATTCTGCATTGGTATTAAAATATTGTACAATAAGTAAATAAAGGTTAAA
>JABXWE010005231.1:0-12757 GCA_014611495.1 Limonius californicus
GCATCTCCATCAGCAACAACTCCTTCTACCACAACAGCTGCGTTTGACTATCTATATGAATTTTCTGAAACTAGGAAAGTGTTAGAAGAGTTCTTTAAATGTCCCCCTGCAGAGGAAGATAATCCTTTACAATCAGAATTTCATGATTTGGATTACGAATTGCGACTGCAGGGTACAGATTCTGGAAACTCATATGTTGGGCAGCGACTGGCTAAAGGCCGCCAAGAGCAATGCGATTTTACTATTAGAATTGATTCTCCAAAGAAACATTCCAACAATACAAACATGCTAGGACTGCAGGTAAAAAACAATCTTAAAGAATAATTGCGAATATTAATAATGGTATTTTTTTAGGACCATGAAATATTAGAGCACGAAAATAATTTTCTAGATTTATCCATAGGTACAGGATCAAGCGGTGACCTTGGTGAAACAGAGGTAGGCTTGCAAGTAGGTCAGAGTCGTAACTTTACTCTCTCCCCAGAAACAACCGACTGCGATTCAAACTGTGGAGACTTGGACAGCGAAGTTTCTCTGATGATGCTGGAAAACGAATTGGTTCCAACTGTTGGTATCCTAGGTAAAATTTAAATTTTCAATTATACAAAAATCTGATCACTAAACTGTACGAATGTAGGATCAAGTGGCGAAGTGGGAATCGCCAGTGATTCTTCACGACTGTGTTCAAGCATGCCAGTATTAGAGGATGGGCTATCTTCCGGTCATGCGAGTGACACAGACAACAATAATCCAACAGTTGTACTTACGAAACGTCAAGTTACTGATGCGGAACTAGAACTAAATCAGAGTATCGATAAAAATATGCAAGGGCTGTCCAAACCGCTGGAAAACGGTCTGTCTCCTACTAGAACTATAGTGGATGTTGTGAACAGCTGTGGTGGATATGAAGATATTCTTTCACAAGTTGACTCTTTAGGTAAAGGTTTTATAAATTAAAAGATGCTTAAAGATGGTGTTTCAATCAGAGTTGGCAATTTTTTGGTCAGGATGGTTTTAATCCGTTAAAGCAATTGGTTAATATAGTCATAGGCAAATAAACCCATAGACTTCTTATGTATACGGCGATGTGGTTTAGTAATTTTAGCATGAGTGCAGAGCTACAGGGGTCGCTAGTGTTTGTTTCAATTGTAAATTCCAGTTAGCCAAATATTACCTGGAAGCGAAAACTAACCATAGCTTATCTGGCCCATCAACATAGGCAGTGTTTGTTTACCGTCTCAGCTCAATTTGTCTGGTTACTTTGTAATCAGCTGCTGCAGTGAACGAAATGACATTAATTTTTAAGTTCGTTTTATATCAAAAAAGAAGCAGGTAATAATTTTCGGTACCTAACTAAGTACGTTTTATAAAATTTGTATGATTCTTGCAGGATAAAACGTATTATTTGAAATAATATTTTCCAATAAATAAAAAATTAATAGCATAAAAAATAGCGTATATACCATGTGGACCATAAAATTCCCGAATTTTTGTTTAATTCTTGTTTGGTTTTAATCAGTTTAGACATAAAATGTAGCTAAAACAATAGTCTCTCGCCTAAGCCAATCTAAGTACAAATCCGTTTAAATTTTAAAATGGTGGTCGCATTGAAAAAAACTGTTCTATAAAATTCATTCAGTTTTTTTGCCTGGTATAACTGAAATTAAAATGTATTGAGATAATTGATTGTTAACCCAAAAGTATTATAAATGTATGTGTACAAAAAAAATCTGGTCTGTATTCAAAAGAAACATATAAAAAGCACAATAACAATATAGTTTTGCTTAATTAAATAATATAATCAGCTTATTATAAACTTTAATTTATTATAAATATTAAAACTACCATAATATTACAGTTTCTTAATTATGCGTCAAATTTCGAATTTTTGGGTCCTTGTTAGTTGCGGTTTTCAAATTCATTTGGATTCCGAAGTAATTTGCTTCAACAAACGTACCAACACGGTGTACCTAATTGTAAATATTATTAAATAGGTAACATTTGCTTTTAATTACGGGATAAGTTGCTGCAAAAATAGCCAAAGTTAATGATACTACGTCTTTGGTTAAGTTTGTGGGAGGACATAAATTGCTTAAATCCGCCATGGCACTGGTTTTGTACGCTTTTTCTTTGATTACTTTTTAATTCGCTTTGGCATTTACTGCATTTAAATTTTTGCAAACATTTGCGAAGAATGAACCCTCCAGTGTATCGAGCACAACATTCCTCCAGTGTTGTAGTATTCTTCAGCTGTTCTTGAATTCCGACCGAATCAATATTATTCAAAATAATATCTTGTTCTTCCGTTGATATTTCAGAAATATTTGAAGCTTGTCTCAGAGAGTATACATCATAGCTGTTAAGATAAAGTCATCTTCATCATCTTCACTATTCGATCTTCTAGTATTTTTTTAAGTTTATTTTGTTATTTAGAACAGGTAGAAAACTTCCAGCGAAAGTGTATTTTTTAAAATATCATGTCGTAAAAATAGTAACTTGAACTTACCTCCAAAATTCAAAACCCATTCTTTGCATCTTTCAGGGTCGTTTGCGGGAAACTGGAACGTATGAAGTCCCAAATCTGTTCCTTAACTCTTGACACGATTTTTGTAAAAACGTTTAACTCCTGAACTCGTCGAAATTCAAAGCATAACTAACCCTTTTCCATGTAATGATATTTACAAATTGTACTGCAAGGGTGAAGAGGGATTTCCCATGATTTTTTGAATGTTAAGAAAGTGGGAGATTATTTGTTAAACAGGTACTTAAGTATTTATAATTTGGGAATACTGCAATAAGTGCAAAGCTGTAGTAAAATTCAAAACTAACGATGATTGTAATTAAATTGCAATTGTCATTAGTATACGTCGCGTCGGTTTAATTCTAATATCCCGTAAAGTATCTGCAGAAAATTCTATTTTGAAATTATGGTATTATATTATTATGTATCCCGTCCGAGCGTATTTCGTAGTGTTTAACCGGCAGGAGCGACATCTGTAGGTCTGCACCCACACCATTCAATAATATGAATACACGCAGTCAGAGGTCTATGTGTTTATTTGCCTATGATATAGTCTAATTTCAACATTGTTTAAATCTGACATTTTCAGGTTGAGGTCAAAATATATTTCACCATATTTCTTAGAAATAGAACTCGACTTGAATCCTTCAATGAAATGTTCTTGAGCATATGCTTATTGTTGCTCTGACAACTATGTGTCTGCACCTCTGTATACTATTACCATCTTTATATAATATTTTCTATTTCTTGAGATTTTAAATAAGATCTAATGTAGTTTTGGTCACCAATTTCAACTGGTTAAACTCTTTTTGATCACTACCCTGATCCATAAATAAAGTGAATTGTATTTTTTCGCCAACTTTATTATAATTTTGGATATGATTTAAATGGGCGGTAATATATTACAATTTCGGTTAATATGAAAATGCAAATTGTATGTTCAATAATAGATTGGGCGGTAAAATATGAGCAGTAAAAAAATGGAAACGAGTAACATATCTTCAAATGAGTAGCTCAATAAATATTTGAATGCGTGAAAATCCAATTAGGCAGTAAAATAAATAAATGGGCAGTAACGCGTTGCAGTTATAAAATCAGAATTGGTCAGTTAGAAATCTTGGGGTAAGTAGTTCTATAAATACTTAGGCAGTAAAAAAATATGTTCGGCCTATTAAATGATACGTATAATTTTTATTTAAGATAGGCAGGTTTTGCCTTAGCAGGTCCGCCCCTTTTCCTCTTTTGGCCGAGGGGAATATTTTTGGCCTCAACAGGTGGAACAATATACTTCAAGCGTATTGACAGTCCAATAACATGTTTACACATATGCATTTTGAAGAACGGTGGGCATGTACATTTATCTTGACCCCATTCCTCTTTATTTATTCGCAATGTAACCTCCCATTTACTAAAAAACTGTTCCTTGAATTCGTCAAAATTTCCAGGTGAATTTTCAAAAACTTTGCTTCTGCACCCAGGGTACTTGATAATAGGTGAAGTTTTCGTTGCTATAACATAATCTCCTTCGGCAGTTTGGCCCAATTGTAGGAGTTTGTCCACTCTTTTAAGCTTATCATGGGTGATTTTGCAATAAAATTTTCCTCGTGATTCTTATATATTTAGTAGACCACTCATTCACCGTTTCTTTGGCCAGAACTAGGAATCGAGAGCGCAGTAAATGTTCTCGAAAGGTGTTGCTATCTTTTATAACTCTGTTGAAAGCCTCGAGAGCATTATTTGTCGAAGGCAAAGCCGGCGCTGCACCTAGATACCAATTTTTATTATGTACTAACCACTGTTCTTTGAAGTATGCTATAAACTTACTGCCCAGCACATACGCACTGTGGTATCTTCGAATTCTTCAATAAAAGCATTTTGGATGCTTTTCGCGGCGTCAGCAACCAAAATTGTTGGCTTGAAAAGACTTGAGAACAGGGACTGGATTTTGTTTTTCATGTTCCTGAATACCAGTTGAAAGTCGGCTTTTTGCTCTGTCGTA
Organism: Limonius californicus; assembly: GCA_014611495.1. NCBI lineage: Eukaryota > Metazoa > Arthropoda > Insecta > Coleoptera > Elateridae > Limonius > Limonius californicus. Next base: position 4,521 of record JABXWE010005231.1, read on the forward strand.
GAAACGGTCAAACATAAAGCATGAAATTTCCGTTGTTTGTCTGTGGTCCCCACAATCAGGACAGGGTACCCCTGCCAGATGAGCTTGTAAGACATATACATCACGCACTAACTCTAGCAGGAATTTATGCGAGAGAACAAAACGAAAAGCTGCGTCACCCTCAGAAATGTCTGATGAGGATTTTCTGGCAAGACCGAATTATCTTGAAGCCACCGTTCTAATTCTGCCAAACTAATCTTATGATTTCCATGTAAAGCACGACGTCCGTCGCTTAGGTAATTTCTTAATTGAGTCATCTTCGGCACCTGGATATCCTCAATTTTGGCGAGAGCAGTCATTATACCCTTACGCTTTATATGAAGATCAAACTATTTGTTTATTTCCAATTTTACTGGTTCAAGTATTCCATGATTTGTTCAGACTTTGCCTTCATGATAATGATTAGCTTCTGTTTGATACATAAACACAGCATCTGAGGTTGAATAATATAAGAGACACCTTTTAGCTGAGCACTGAGGTCCACGTTTTTTCAGTTTGTTGCACCTGTAATACGTTTTCTTGCCCTCTTCCGATTCATTCAAATAGTGGACAGACTAAGTATTTTCTTCACTTAAAGCTTCAGGGCATGGATCACATTGTGAAATTACTTCACGAAAATCCAAGAAAAAAGCTGGCGTTTATTTTTTAGTGGCACTTCTTCTTGTTCCTCGCCACTGCTCTCGCTTCCGTTCGATTGGAACGATGGTACCACAGCTTTATATTTGCGATGAGCCTGCTGCACTACAACAGTCGCTGTCGATGTTTTTTTCCGTGATACTGAAGGTAAAAACCAGCACCAATGTAGCTTGAATTACTTTAGAACAATAAGAAATTGAAGAAAACAATGCTCAATGCATCGAACAGACTAACGCAATGCACTCACAACTGCCAAATATAGGCAAATCTCTTCCGATTGGTCGACCGTGCCGTTCTTAGCGGAAACATGCCGCTCTTTTCAACCAAAATGACGTGCAACTTTTGCCAAACGCCGAGAACTGGCGAACTATTTATCGAACTGCCCATTCAGACATTTGACTGCTCAAATAATAATTGCACTGGATATTTATTTAATCTATCGCTCAAGTAAGTTTTGTACTACCACTGTAGAATTAAATAACCGAGCAAATTCTTTTATTGTACTGCCACAATTAATGTAATTACTGCTAAAAAGTGTATGAATTTGAAACCGCTCGAATGTTAAAACAACCGCCCGGATAATTACTTCTCTATAATTTTTTAGCCGAAAAAACACCACCACCTCCTGCACCTGTGCCTCATCGATTTCCACCTGGAGAAAAACCCGATGATGTCGAAGCAGCGATCAAAGACATACGACTAACTCTACAGCGAACGAAGACACTGCCATTTACTTGTCATCCAGAAGAGGAACGGGAAACCAATACCGTTAGTCCTGTGTGGGTTCCCAGGTACTTGATTATAGAATGTAGTGTGGACAGGAAACCTTTTTTAATTGAAATAATTTAATGTTTTAAATGTTTCCAAATTGTTTTGAGGATACTAGTGCCGACCATAGTGTAAGTTGTAGTTGTAAATCTAGAAAAAAGAATATGAAGATTTTGTTTGATGGTGTTACTATGACACTGTGGCAACACAGGGTTATGTTTTATTAATTTTAGAGTTCTACTCTTCTTTATCGTGTTCACATTATTTTATCAACACTATTTTGTATGTTGATGATGTTGCATGTTATGTTGTAATTTAGGCAAAGGGAACTTTCTGCGACAAGTGGTGACTCTGATAGAAAAGTGCAAAGCGGTGAAGAAGGTGGTGATGAAGGTAAATAGTACAATAATTGGATAAACATTAACTTAATTCTAATTTTCTGCTTTAACAGATGAAGCTGACACCGACTTAGAAACGGATAGGTTATTGGGTCAACAACGCACAGACGATCAAGGATTTTATGATGACAAGGTAAATTGTTTTATCGAATCAGAATGAAATATGTTTGTTATAGAAATTACACTGCATTTGTTTTTTTGAGATTGTGATAGTCTTCAAACATAATTAAATGTACAAGAGCAGATGTTTAGCTTTCTGGAGTGAACTGTTGTTCTTAATGAGTATGTGTGTCGATAGGGCTGGAGAAAACCTAAAAGTCGGACCATAATGCCTCCGCACAGCCTCTCTACCCCTAAACATATGTTAACCCTCGATGAAGGAACCATGCCTTTGGTCCTATCTGAGCCTCCTACCTCTCGCCCTTCCTCACCTGCGGCTGAATCTGACAAAAGCCAGTCACCACAAAGCCAGAAGGGATCTACTTCTTCAATTAAACCTAAAAAGGTGTGAACCTGGCATGTGCTAATTCTGTAGTTGCTTTTTTAGTTTTGTTCCTATTCTCTAATGATGAAAATTTTATTAAGAGTCAATTTAATAACTATGAAACAAACTTCACGTACCCTCTTAATACAGAGATAGTAATAGCAAACTGTTTTTATTATGTAAATATATACAGTACAGCACACCAAGTGAATATGAACAAAACTTCTATCACACTCTATTTGCTGGGCACATTGAAGATGCTAGATAAGTTCAAACTGCTTTGCTACAACTAAGCAGGTTTACTTTTTTCCAAGATTCAGTTTTTTTTCAACCATTATCCAATATTGTCCAATGAACAAAGCTATTATAAGGTAACTATCCATATCTTCTCTATTGGTATCGTTAATCGTATAGGTGAGGAAATAACTAGTTATTTTTCATTGTAGGTTACTAGGAAAAAAAAAATACCTACATCTTCTGGGCTATTTCAGAAAAATGGCAAGACAATGTATTTTTACAGTTGTATAATGTTCAAATATTTTTACAAATGTCAATAAAATAGATAATTGTTTCTTCATGCAAATGAAACAATAACTATGCCAGTAGGGATATATGTTTAGTAACCTTGTTACATCAAACATTCTGTATTTAAAGATCCAGTAACTTGCAGCTACTCAAATATTTATTATAAATCGTAATAATTATGAAGTAAAAATGTGATAAACCACTACATTTTTGTAGTGTTAAAATAGTTTTTATTTGCAGTATTTAACCCTCGAACGACGGAAATAATTTAAGTTGCGCAGAAGGCGGAAATGGGTCTGTAATGACCCGGCTCATATTTTGGTGTTTTTGTATCAATTTCGAAACACGAGAATGTTTGTGCCCCTAATAAAAGCAAGTTCTTCATACAAATAGCGTAAAAATTACTTTTACATTATTTGCACTCTTTACTCACACAGTAACCTGATCAAGTGTCTTAAAAATAAGTTTATAACAACTATCACACTTATTAGTATTATTTGTTTTCATTGTCTACATAAAAAGCAAACCTTCCAGACTCAAGTGATCCGGGCGGATTATCTCAGGTAGACATAGAATTTTTTCCAAAAAGTTTATTTTAAAGCATATTTGAGGAATATGCAAACACTCCAAGCGATATTTTGGAAAATGGAGGAATTATTTATAAAAATGAAAGTTACTTGAGACCCGGTTTTCGCCGTCCGAGGGTTAAAACCATATTTTCTGTTCATACAAAATATAGTAATAGTGTTATCTACAAGGTGTTTTGCAATAAAAGATATAATTTGATTATTATACTACATTTTTGTAGTGTTAAAATAGTTTTTATTTGCAGTATTTAACCCTCGAACGACGGAAATAATTTCAGTTGCGCGGAAGGCGGAAATGGGTCTGTAATGACCGGCTCATATTTTGGTGTTTTTGCATCAATTTCGAAACACGAGAATGTTTGTGCCCCTAATAAAAGCAAGTGCTTCATACAAATAGCGTAAAAATTATTTTTTACATTATTTGCACTCTTTACTCACACAGTAACCTCAACTATCACACTTATTAGTATTATTCGTTTTCATTGCCTATATAGAAAGTAAACCTTTCAGTCTCAAGTGATCCGGGCGGATTATCTCGGGTAGACATAGAATGTTTTCAAGAAGTTCATTTTAAAGCATATTTGAGGACTATGCAAACACTTCAAGCGGTATTTTGGAAAATGGAGGGATTATTTATAAAAATGAAAGTTATCGGTTTTCGCCGTCCGAAGGTTAAAACCATATTTTCTGTTCATACAAAATATAGTAATAGTGTTATCTACAAGGTGTTTTGCAATAAAAAATATAATTTGATTATTATACTACATTTTTGCAGTGTTAAAATAGTTTTTATTTGCAGTATTTAACCCTCGAACGACGGAAATAATTTCAGTTGCGCGGAAGGCGGAAATGGGTCTGTAATGACCCGGCTCATATTTTGGTGTTTTTGTATCAATTTCAAAACACGAGAATGTTTGTGCCCCTAATAAAAGCAAGTTCTTCATACAAATAGCGTAAAAATTACTTTTTACATTATTTGCACTCTTTACTCACACAGTAACCTCAACTATCACACTTATTAGTATTATTTGTTTTCATTGCCTACATAGACAGCAAACCTTCCAGTCTCAAGTGATCCGGGCGGATTATCTTGGGTAGACATAGAATGTTTTCAAGAAGTTCATTTTAAAGCATATTTTAGGACTATGCAAACACTTCAAGCAGTATTTTGGAAAATGGAGGGATTATTTATAAAAACGAAAGTTACCGGTTTTCGCCGTCCGAGGGTTAAAACCATATTTTCTGTTCATACAAAATAAAATAGGTTGAGGTAATAAATGGAATATATCTGGGTTGTTGGATTTTTATACATTTTGAAATAATTCGGATCAACTTTGTTACTGGCGACCATACATTTCAGGGGTCTTAAAAATATTTCCTAACTATCTTGCAAAAAAGAAATTTTTGTAATCAATATAAAATGGGCTAATTTTGGACTGTAAATACCGGTGGTCTTCACACTTCTCCAAGGTACGACTCTTTTGGGTAGTCGAGCAAAACTGGATTCCATAATAAACACATAATTGACAATTGTTTATGTCTTTCCAAATCTATATTAATTAATATATGAAATGAACTTGAAAGTTCGTGACCCACAAGTAGATCGCTACCAATAGTTTGAAAACCACCCTCCTATTTGGTAGGTTTCTATATAATTTGGTAGATTTAAAATAAATGATTTTAATATGTGCTGAAACCTTTTTAGAGCTTGTATGGTATATAAATAGGTGCTTCGTGACTAAGAATGTGTAATATAGGTAATCAACTGTTGAACTGGATATAAATTGGCAAATAAAATGCAATCCACTGCTCATTTTGTTCGGTTTTTTTTTTATTGTAATAAGTACTTTGATTGCTGAAAAAATTGTGTATTAAGATAATAATAATTGTACCAAGTAATATGCATCACTTTTTTACGGGAAATTGCTAATTGACAGTTAAAACGTAAAAAAACTGCACTAGAAAGTGTAGCATTAAATTCAGATTGAATTTCAATATATTTTATTTTGATGAAGTAAACCAAAGAATGATTAAAACTTATTGAAATTATAAAAATTATTAATCTAAATTTAACATTTGTATTTGCTTGGCAATATTATTGTTATTGTTGTGGTTTTTAACTGAGCGGATGGTTGGCTGGTTAGAGTGCCAGACTTCTATTCACTTGGTCCTAGGATCGGTATTCACTGGCCTAAATGATTTTTTTGCCTGAATTCCGGAACCTATGAAAAAGATTGTGGATGAATGGGTGGCATAAACTATAGGAGCATATTGTATGGTCAATAGTAACAGCAGCCTAGTTGACCTAAAAAAATATGTCCCATCATTGCAGTTGGCTATAAAAGGGAGTATGTATGTGTGATATGATTATTGTTGAAAAGATCTTCAGGCACTGGAATTTTTTCTGATCAACTTTTCATAATGTGGTATTTTATTTGCCAATAAATAGCAGTTCTATATTTTGCATGTGAAATCATTCACCAACATTCAATTAATATAAATAATTAGCAATATGAGCATTAAATTTTGAATTAGACTAAACCAAGGTGAAGATTTCACTTGTTATTTAGAAGCGAATTATTTGTTTTTAATAATATTCGTCGTTTTATAGGATAAAGAAGCAAAAAAGAAAGGACGTAATAAAGAAGGTAAGTTGAATTGGTTAGTATTAAGTTGTAGAGCAATAATCTTTAATAACTGTGTTGAATTTGCTAACCTTACCGGCTTTTAATTTATGGTAAGTGCAAGTTCGTGTAGTTTCAAGTTTTCAGATGCTCTTCAATCGTGCATTTCCCAATCCAGCGTTGTTTCCGTATGCTGCTAGCATTTCTAATGGCTAAATGTTGTTATACTACTGATTATACATGGTTTGGCAAGAAAAGAATCAAGTCTAACCAAAAATTTGCTGTTTTATCTTCTAGAAAGTTTCCGTTCTCTTTCTATTAAATACTCCAAAACATTCCTAATTGACTTTTTGTGTGGTGCAATGAGTTGATTTGGTTAGATCAGCTTTGATATCATCACACACATCTCAGCTACCAAAAAACCATACAAGCCACTGAAAGATGCGCTGTACATGTTATTCTGTTTTTTCTTCGCTTTTCCTTAGATTTCTATATACTTAGTTGCAGATTCAGTCTTGCTTTTTTTGTTGTTAGACCGTGTATATTTGCAGTTGAGCAAGCTTGTAAAATACTATTGAGTGAAATGTTAGGGCTATTAATTCTAGCTAAGTAAAGACTGATCAACTGTAAGAGCTTAAACCAGACGTCGGCAACCTGTGACCCATTTGGTAATTTCAAGTAACCCTTGTGAGTTCTGCAAATAAAGAGTATAATTTCAAAATTAATTATAAAACATAAACATACATACATGAAGAATATATACAGGGAATTTTTCTTTTTAGTATACATGGCCTATGTATACTTTTAAAAGAAACGCGTCAATTTCGCCTATTGTGTAGGCAACCAATTATACAGACAACTCAAGCATGCTGTGACCACAGCAATCAAATTAATTCAACGCTAAAAAATAAAATTAATCTTTATTTAGTGTCAAACAATAAAATTGTTAGAAAATTTAAATCGGAGGGATGCGTAATAAATTCCCATAAAATAAAAACTGAAAGTAATCACGGTTTAACCGAAGAAATGAAATGAAATATTTTATGCTACGTTGAATAATAATAATTAAAAAAAGTTTGCGATCGCCGGGAATTGAACTCGGATCAACGGCTTGGAAGGCAGCTATGCTGACCATTACACCACTTTGCCGCTGATGTATGTGTTTTGTACAGGGTGTCTCATTTTTGATGTTTTTGCAGGGTATCTTGGAAACCATGACAGATATCAAAAAACTAACTAAGCAGTCTCGGGCTCTTTTTTTGAGAAAATAACAATAGCGCAAACAGATCTTTGCTATGGCGATCGGTTAGGGAGCTACAGGGTGATTGTTAAAATTTGGCTATTTTTAAAATTGTTTTTATCTCAGTTATTATTAGGTGTGCAGAATAATTTTAAATTAGTCTTTTACATAGTTTTTCCTGCAGAATCCATTGACGTCCTCACTTGTTTACTATGGGTTACAGGAACGGAGCAATGGAATAAATTTGTGTTTTTTTAAATGGAACACTGTATATTTTTGCGTAATTATTTTAATCTTCACATTTTCTTTACGAATATATAATATACTCCATACATAATCATTATAATTAAGCTGAAAAATGATATTTTATTAACATTAACGTTCAAAATGGTAACAAATAGATGAAATGAAACTACATTAAATGTTCAAATTGCAGTCCATTATTATTTATACATAGTTGACACCGTTTTCTCACGCTGTTAATTGCGTTGCGGATGTGAACCTTTGTTACAGTTGCAATGGCCGCTTCAAAATTTTCATGCAGTTCTTCTGGTGTATTATTTCTATTTAAATGTAATATATTTTTCACAAATCCCCAGAAAAAGTAATCTAATGTCATATCAGCTAACCGGGCAGGCCACCTGTGTGGCCCAATGTTCACAATCCACTGCAGTCCAAAGTTTATATTCAGGCATGCTGCAATAATTCTGCCATCGTGAGATGGTGCCCCATCTTGCTGAAAGTATAGTTTTTGCCTTTCCCTCAAAGGAAGATTTTCCATAAAAGGAACGATATGTGTTTCCAGAATTCTCAAGTAACTTCTTGCATTTAGATTTTCCTCATATATTTCATCCTTTGTTATTTGCATGCTAGGCCGCCTAATTAATAATTGAAACTTAATGTTAATAAAATACAATTTTCCAGCTTAATTATAAT
>JABXWE010005232.1:0-26884 GCA_014611495.1 Limonius californicus
CTCATACCTTCATATGTATGTAATTTCGGTTAAAATATTAAATATAATTTTTCTAGGAATTAGTTTGGATTTTCATTACATGTTTTAGAAATAAATATTTTCTAGTTCTCAATCGACTTCTGTGCTGAAGGTCTGGGGATAAATTCCCAATACTGGAACATCGGATGTCTCACGTCCGTTCTCCCTCGCAAGACAATGACAAACCAGCGAGGCATTCTGCCTAGTAGATCTTCTTTGGAGTAGAATTGTTTACCTTCACGTTCAGCTGTAGGTTCTCTGTGTCTGTAGTACTTTAAAAGGTACGCACGCATAGGAGAGAAGATTGCTACGTCTCGTAAGAGACAAACCACTTAAAGGAAGAAAATATGTATGTTAAAGCCCATACGCTAAACTTAGACGTGTCACACCCTACATCCATCATACATACATACATCAACCACCAAATTTAGGAAAAATAATTTCTTGATACTAAAAACATGACAACACTATAAAATCATTATCGTTAATTACAGTTATATTTAACTTTACATAAAAATCGAAATTTATTTGGGGTTTTTTATTAATTTTACACAATTGTTATTAGTTTCCAATAACTTATTATTAATTTTTCAATAAACAACTTTATTAAAATATACCCACATTTATTCCTGTTGGATAGCTATCAAAATTTACGTCCATTGAAATCCCTTTCGCCGAAAATCCATACTTACTAAAACCGTAATCGGTCGACATTCGCTTTGGCTCTTTCTAGTTCCTTTCCTCTTTCGTACGAAAAGATAGAGAGACACCAAGGCAACAAGTAGTTTGTTGCAAACCCTTTAATCCTAAAGCTTGCTTATCCATGAATACGCCGGCTTTACGAAATGTGATGACGCGATATTTCTCTTAAGATGCTGTGTTTACTGACGTTGATGGTACAATAGGTAGTAAACTTAATCAGACAACAACGAAAGAGCTCTGCGTTGTGAAATAACTATCAATTTGAGTTTACGTATGTATTTTGAACAGCAGTTGATTTTTATATAACCTATAATCTGCTATTAATTCTCTGAGACAGGGTGTTTGTTTTAACGTGGATAGAGCTCATGAGTAGAGGTGAGGGATCAAAGCAAAATAAGGTTTTTGGGATTAGTTGGATACAATATCTTGAAGTAGGACAAGTCTGATTACTAGTTTCCAACTGAAGTTTTACCAATACTTTGAAATTTTACATTTAAATGTTGATTGTGTATGGATTACAGAAAGTATTGTAATTTGCTAATAGTTTATATAAAACACTTAAACAATACATAGATACGTATTTGAAAGTTGTAAAATCTGCAAATAAGCTTGAAGAGTATACAAGCAATTAACGTTAGTGATTTTAAAATTTTACTACGTATACTTTAACTAAAGAGTTTGTTTGCTGAACACGATATGGCCATCTTGGCTTCTAGAAGAAAATAGTCCACATTAAAGTAGCAATAATACAAGCAGCCACAGAAATACGGGAAAGAAGAAAATAAGCTTCAAACTGAAAAGAACAAAATGGTATAATGAAGACATATGAATGAAAGTCATAGAGAAAACCGCATGGGAAAAGTGTCTGCAGAGGAAGATGTGGATAAACAACATATTATTTAAAAAAAATTAAGCAAAGCAAGCTGCAAAAACAGCAAAGACAGAAATATGGGAAGAATTTGGAAAACAAGTAGAAGGGAGTTTTAAAGATAATGAAAACCTTATGAAAGAGTACTGGACAATAGTTACAAACCTTTGAGGAAAATATGGTAAACAAACCTGGAGTATAAAGGATGAAATAGGAAATATAATGACTGAAGAAGACAGAAGAAGACAAAAGAAGACAAAATACGACAAAAGAAGACAAAAAAAGACAAAAAAACAAGAGAAGACAAACGAAGACAAAAGAAGACAGAAGGAGAAAAACGAAGACAAAAGAAGACAATATATCACAGTAGAACACAAAATACTAGGCACCTGGAGTATATAAGAAGACAAAAAAAGACAAAAAAACAAGAGAAGACAAACGAAGACAAACGATGACAAAAGAAGACAGAAGGAGAAAAACGAAGACAAAAGAAGACAATAAATCACAGTAGAACACAAAATACTAGGCACCTGGAGTATATATTTGGAAAAGAAGTTAAGTTAGAATTAGACTAGAAAGCGAATGATATAGAAATATACATATTATCAACGGAATCCTAGGAGACAATGAAGACGAAGGAACAATAACTATATGCATGTATATACACTGTGTCTATAAAGTAACCCCCCCCCCCAACTAATTTTTGAACGACTTGATATTTTACCACAAAATTTGGTGTGCTTTAATGGGAAGTTAAATATTATTTTTTAGCCCATGATTAAATTTTCTATCATTTAAAATGGCGGCTGGGCGCCATTTTGAATTTTTATTTTAAATAGAAAAAAGGGTCGAGTGACACCTCATTTGAAAGGTCTTTTAATTCTGCGTCTGATCCTAGAGTTTCAAAGAAAAATATTCAGCCAGCACAAAATTGCAAATGTTTGAAGATAAAGAAGTCTATTTAAAAAAACTAAGAATTACAGCAAAAAGAAATTAACTTAAGTGTTCAAAATGTTCACCATTCACTTCTTGGCACATAAAAAGTCGGTTATGTAATTCCTGCCTTACATTTTCATAAGTTTCTGGAGTGATATTTCTGCAAACTTCTGTCCAGTTCTTCAATTGTTTCTGGACGGGTTCTGTACACTTTTGATTTCAGATATCCCCATAGAAAAAAATCTAAGGGGGTTAAATCTGGGGACTGAGCCGGCAATTCCACAGGCCCCCGCCTACCAATCCATTTTCCAGGAAAATGTCCTTTGAGGAAGTCAGAAACAGGCATTTTTAGACGAAATAATGAACTAAATTTACAATAACGTAGATATTTTTAAGTGAAAATGCCAACCGAATTTACACTTGACAGTTGTAGTTAAGATTAGCTTATAAATGACAACAAACAGCAAAAAAACAAATGAAAAAGTGGACTACTTACTTGATAAAAAAATCCAGAAACAATTGAAGAACTGGAGCAACGCATTACAGAAGTTTGCAGAAATATCACTCCAGAAACTTATGAAAATGTAAGGCAGGAATTTCATAACCGACTTTTTATGTGCCAAGAAGTGAATTGTGAACATTTTGAACACTTAAGTTCATTTCTTTTTGCTGTAATTCTTAGCTTTTTTAAATAGACTTCTTTATCTTCAAACATTTGTAATTTTGTGCTGGCTGAATATTTTTCTCTGAAACTCTAGGATCAGACGCAGAATTAAAAGACCTTTCAAATGAGGTGTCACTCGACCCCCCTTTCTATTTAAAATAAAAATTCAACATGGCGCCCAGCCGCCATTTTAAACGATAGAAAATTTAATCATGGGCTAAAAAATAATATTTAATTTCCCATTAAAGCACACCAAATATTGTGGTAAAATATCAAGTCGTTCAAAAATTAGTTGGGGGGGGGGTTACTTTATAGACACAGTGTATATATATGTTGGTTTTGAGGATTCCGCGGGTGTTGTATGCTGTGGTTGGTTTCCAGGAATTCTTCCGCGTAGCAACTTCTTGGTCCTGGGACGGACCGGGCTGGTTGTCTTGACGACGTTTCGGCAAAGTCACATTTGCCATCTTCAGGTCTTGTCGGATAACTTTCTGCTGATGCTTCTTGTAATACGACTTTCTTCAATTTTTCGAACGTTTTAGCTTGTTGATAAATCTTCTCCCCGTAGAGATTTATGATGTTGGTTTTGAGGATTCCGCGGGTGTTGTATGCTGTGGTTGGTTTCCAGGAATTATTCCGCGTAGCAACTTCTTGGTCCTGGGACGGACCGGGCTGGTTGTCTTGACGACGTTTCGGCAAAGTCACATTTGCCATCTTCAGGTCTTGTCGGATAACTTCGCGGAAGAATTCCTGGAAACCAACCACAGCATATATATATATATATATATATATATAGTGAGACAAAAAAAGAAAGAGCTGTGTGCGTAACCAATGGTAGGTGAATTCACAGCATTACAAATACAATTAACTATTAAATCTAACAAACAAACGGCAACAGAACGTTGCCATATTTCTAGATAATATAACTGTTTTCTACGTGTCACAAATCGAAAGAACAAACAATCAGTGTTTACAATATTAAATGACATTTAACAAAACGGTTAATTTTTTACGTTAATATAGAATCGGCGTTAAAGCAGACCGACAGGTCTAAAGGTAGGTCGCTGTCGAGTGGTTCCAACAAGGCTAAAAGTCGAGAGAGAAAGAACAGCTGGGCAAACGTGACGACACCGAGCTGTGGCGTCGCTTGCACACTTGAAATTATGGGGTCGCTGGGCTGACGCAACTAGCGGATTGCACAATGTTATGTTACCGATATAATCGGGAAAATTGGAAACGATACCGGCAAAACTAAGTATTCCGAATGCCAAAAACGGTAACCTGCAGCACGGAAAGCATATTGGACGATAGCTTTTATAAGACGTTTAAGACGGGCTACGGAGCTAAGTATATTCATATTTAACGGAAAGGAAACCACACGGTATTCCCACAATATTGACGGTTCTTGCGTACTCTTTAACTACCAAAATAACGGCAAACGACAATTATTTGTGTTATGTTCGTTTAAGTTTTGCCGCTTCATACGAATTACAATTCTATTTTAATTGCCGCTCTTAAGTCAATTACTATTTTATTATTTTTAAAGATTAGATTATGGGAGATCACTTTTACAAAGCCTCTGAAAATTCCCGATATTCCGCTTATTTATTCTGAATATACCGATCGAAAACAGTTCTTAAAATTCTTCGTTTGCAGAATCGCCGGAAGTCCCACGTATAATAATTTTGTTCTAGGACAATTACGTTTGTGTGAGAATTTTGCGGCAAGGGAAATGCCAGTGAGCGCTAGCTTCTGGGAGTGAACGCACGTGGTTTTTGGAAACGGAGTTGTTGGCCGCGCCTCTGTTAAATCAGTATATCGTGTTGTTTTTTGCCTTTTCAGGCAAAAGAATCTTCGACTTGTGTCGGATTAAAAATATTAGCAGAGTGTTAGCTTTTTGTAACGAGAATTCAGTGAAATTGTTCTCTCGACCTGTGCCGGATTAGAAGCCTTCAACCCCGTGATAGCCTCCGTTGGACCGTTGCAAGTGATAATCCGGTACAGCGGCGGAAATTTTGGCTCCTGAAGTTCCCGTCTTTCTTTTTCTTCGTACTGGCCGTGCCGTTGTCTTCATCGTCATCCAGTCTCCAGGGGCGTGCCTGCGAATTTTATCTGCTTCCCGAAGAACCCAAGAACACCCCAATTTGCTTCTCTCTACTCCGCACCGAATAAAAAACTAAGGTAAAACTTGCCAATGTACTGTACAGTGTTTGTTTTTCCCTGTTTCGTTAAAGACTAAAAAATATAACAGTTTAATTCCCGTGTAATATGAAAAATGAGGCAACCTTCAGCTGCCCAGCGTTTCATTATTCGTTTAGATTAAAGTTTAATTAACTTCTGTAAACTCGAACGTCATTGGCTGCGCAGATCTGTGTGGTTAGTAAAGTAAATACCGCAAGCCAGGGGCGGCGAGCCTCTGTTCGAACGTTCCAAATACCCTTATATTAAACCATATTTATTACCATTTTGAATGTAATCTTTGTTTTTGTATTATGTGTCGCTAATTTCAAACAATAGAGCTATATTTGTCTTAAAATTCACCATATCTTTTATTTCTGTGTATTTTTATTGTACTGTGTGCTCTGTAAGCTTTATATACACGAGGAGGCACAATAAAGGTGGATCCGATTCCTGTAAGCTGCTGGTTTCTCGGTCTTCCACGAGATCTGCAATCAGCTGTGATCTGGAAGGTGGCGTCCGCTAATTCTGACCTACTCTGTACTCAACTAGGTACGATTTCCCTTCGTAAGAGTTTCTCATGAACCACCTCTACTCCTCTGAGTTTAGCCTCCATTTTTCCTGTTGCGGGTCGACGAAGAAGCTCGTTTAGCCCGTAACATTTGCAATAACAACAAGGTTTTGAACCTGGAAATGACCACACTCTCGAAACCATTTCTTAGCAAAATAACCAAAAGATGGCACGATATATACGATTTAAAGTAGAAGTATTGGGTTACATCAAACGAGCATTCCAAATTCGAACAGAAGTTCTAGAGAAAGTGACGAACGTCACAACGTATATAAAAAAACAACACGCGAATATTACAGAAAATACACGTCTTGTGACAAATAATTACTATGTGGAACAAGTATGACAGTTTACATATTTAAGTGTTATATTCAATTTTGGCAAACTATCTAAATATAAAATAGGTTTACTGGTATAAACACTTCAATCACGGAATTCACTTGGGGAGAGATAACCAGACTTGCGAGATATCCCGAAAAATTGACCTAAGTTGGACAAAACATTTTAAAATCAGATCCGTATCATCCGTACAAAAGCGAGACACTGACTTTAACTAAACACACGGACGATATTGGACTTAACCTTAAGAGACAGGATCGCAACTGCAAAACCGAGAGGAAGAAGCGGAGTGATGGATACCGTCGTAAGAATCACTAACCTAAAATGGAATTGGGCTGGCCATCTAGTAAGGACTTAGGACGGCAGGTAGACCAGAAAAATAATGGAGAGAGGCTTTTCGCAACAGAGGAAGACCACCCACCCGGTGGACTGACGACATTAATTGTATCCAGACAAGGTGGATATTCATGCAGCACAAAACAGAAGACGTTGGAATCTACTAGGGAAGGCTTATGTCCAACAGTGGACATCTATATAGCTGTTTGATGATGAAGGTGATGAAGCGATTGTGATGATAATAATAATGGTGCAGAATGTAGCATATATGTCCGTAATTGGAACAGTAAAACCAGGATGATAAAAAAGAAAGCCGAAAATAACCTGGGAAGTTTGGAACGGACAATATCCCGAAAATATATGGTTCTGTAGAGTACAGCGAATGGCGATATCAGCACAACTTTGAAATCTATTATTTAGCCAAGGTACCAACCATAATTAGAGAGATTAAAATACCAAAATTACAAGCGTAAAGAGATGCTAGAAAAACCGCGTCCTAGATGTTGCTCGATCAAAACAACAACATCAAAGCAGCAAGATTACAATGGATTGCTCATATAGTAGAATGGAAAAAGCACTGCCCCTGGCAAAAGCACTTCTGAATGATTCAAAAAGATGACATATTGACTAAGTAATCTCAGATTTGGGAACGCCCGGGATACAACAATGGAGAACAATGGCAATGAGCAAGGAAGAATAATAGAAAGTTGTTGCTGACAAAGACTTTTGATGAGGAAGATGTTAACGTTGTGTCAACAAGTGATGTCATAAACATCCATTTTTATAGAATTTCCAACTAATAAGTGAAACAATAGTAATACAAATTTCACAGACAAATTTCATTAAGAAACAATATTCTTTAATGATATAATATTCTTACTTGTGAAACGTGCTTAAACCATGCCTGATGGTATATCTGTTCATAATGGACGAAAACAGAAGCCAATGAGTTGTAAAGTTGGATACACTTTTGTGCCTTCCGATGCCGCATCACCTGTAAAACTGGTTAATTACAGCAAATAAAAGGAAACGCTTCAAGTTGTACCCTGAAACGTTCGTTGAAGCAACTCATAGGCTTTTCAATTCGTGCGTAGAGGTGCCTTATCCAATAAATTCTACCACTAACGGGAGGCATTAGGCGAGGGAGTTGCGGATTTTGCCTATCTTCATTGTAATGGTCTCGAAGCTCTTCGATTTCATTCTGGAACATTTCTATAGCCTCCAAGTACCGTTCGTTCAAGCGTAAACAATCTAGGTCCAGTTTTTCAAACCTGTTTTAATGAATGATTAACATTGTGGTTGGCCTGGTAAACCACTTACCTTTTAAGCAATCGCAAGACGTTTTCAGTGGTAGTCATCTGTTCCAAAGAATTTCCAACAAACTCTTCGATTTCCCATTCCGTATCAGCTACGCTCTGTTTAAAAACCATGTAATCTTTGTAAAAGAAATCCTGACGATGGTTCAAAGCATCGTATTTTTGCGATGCTATCTTTTTGTAGAACTCCTTGAATTTCTCTGAAAATTCGTTTATGCCTTCTATTGTACTACTTTCTAGAATTGAATATTTAATTGTTGTTTTGAAAACGTCTGCTATCTAAAAGTAAAATGAGGATTAATAGTGAAGAATGTACCATTAAATGATTCAGTACCTGCTCAAGCCGCTGTTTTAATGTTTCAAATTTACCAAACACGTACATTTCGGAACAGTTAAATGCCCGCTCTTTGGCTTCTTGCATGTCTTTTAGGGTTTGTTTAAAACATTGGTAGTACTTGAAGTATAAATCCAAACATTCCTAAAGTTTTAATTATTAAAAATTCAGAATCAATATGAGGTCAAACTTGCCCCGATTTTATGAAGAACATCATCCTTTTTCTGAACCCAAATAGTTTTGGTTCCATTGCAGTTGATATAGCTGCGACACTTATTGATCATCTGATTGGAAACCTTAACGAGAATAGCCGTAACGCAGGCAGTAGTGTTGTAGTACCTTGATGAGGTAAAAACCATACGAATTGCGTATAACAAACTAGGAAGAAAGTCTGGAATTTTGGGAGGTTCATATTTGTAAAGGGGTTCCCAATATTTTTCTAGGGCGTATAAGTATTTGACGTTGTCCTGGCATTTATTTCGAGCTTCGGTCACTAAACAATCCTGCTTCAACCAGATCTAACAATTTTTAATAAATTTGTATAATTATTGTAACTTTCCTGTGTATATGAGTACCTTATACAGTTTCGAACGAACCCGTTTCAAATACTGGAGGTGTATAATACATTCGTCGGTCTTGGTATGCTCCACGATGCTGATGAACTTCGCTAATTGCCTGCGCCAATATTCTATTTCCACAAAAGGACCAACGAATTCGTTCTCCTTTCGTAGCTGTTCGAACTGTGTCAAAACCTGTTAAACACGGATTAATTCCCTGCAACTACCAAACTTTCCGGAAGGTTTTTTTACCCGTTCGATTTGTTTCTGCCAAACTCTCACAACAGTTTCGATTTGTTGGTACGTGTCTGGATCTCTTACCGCTTCGTCCATGTTTTCGCTTGTTGATATTTTTTTGTAGTAGCTTTCGTCTACAATGAACACTACCGCTTCGTCCAAATCTACTTTCGTTTCTAGAAATTAGAAGAAAATTTAATATTTCAGACAATATAGAATTGTTCGGGTGGGGTGAGGCAATTTTTACGAGGCTTTACATTTAATTATGAAACCAAACTTGATGAGTTCTAAGATAATACCCTTAGCAGAACTGTGATATTAATAATTATCTCGATTTTCTGTAACTGCAAGAAAAATTGCCCATTTTCTTAAAGGGTGCAATCAGATCTTAAATTTACTTTCTAAAAAGTTAGCAAAAAATTCAAAATCTCCCAAAAATTCTCGTCTAGTTTCCAATCCAGCAGCTGTTTTGGACAAATCTTCCCAATCTTTAGTGTTGTTCACAGGTGGGGTAAGAAGTTTGGTTAGCAAATCAGACACACATGCAACTGTATTCCCTTGCATTTCCTTCAAATTCATTTGTGCGAAGAGCACATCATCGTTGAGATTCCTCATGTCTATATTTCTCTTGTTGTTGTTTTTGTAGACGATTATAACTTTTTCCGTCCAAGGCTCCCAAGCTCCATCTGTGACTAATATTCTTTTCATAACGACATTTTTTGGTGTGTTGGGGTTGCACCGGCCAGTTCCTAACAGAACAAACATGGAGTTTACACTTTAAATAAGTGTTAAAACAGATTTTTTTCCTACCTATCTCGTAAGGTGGACCGTCTTGATAGTAAAACATGATCGCTCGAGGTCCACCAGCACTTAAAAAATTGTCTAGCAATAATACATAATCTTGAGCATCTAAAATGCCTTCGATCACCTCGTTCGGATCTACGTCGATAAAGGTTGCCACCATCTCACATACGTGTCTGTGTGGCATGTGTATGTACTGATGTCTATTTGCGCGATTCTCTTTAGCCACGCGCTGAAGAGTTATTTATGTTAAGCTTTTGGGAAATAACAGAGCAAATATACCCACCAGTCTTTCTTTTACGTTCCCCATCTTCATGCTGCTGCGCTTCTTTTTGGCATCGGCCAAATTAGCGATATGCTTCGTCACACCTACAAGCATATCTAGATCCTCCTTTTCTGATCCAGCATCATCTACAGCCATTAACGATGCAGACGTGTGGGTATGAACACTTTCATCGTCACTCATTGTGTTCGGTTGTAACTGTTATATTTAAAGATAAAACAGAGCGAATGAGAAATCGATGATTTATTCACTGCACGTATATTTGCAGAACCAATTAAACTATATTAAATTGAAGAAATATAAATCACACAGAAAATATTTTTCTGTTGGCGTAAATATAGATCACTATGGTAGCACACTGACGTTTTAAAATTTATAATTACTGTCTAGATTATTGAGTCTAGTTCGCTTTTATCACTGATGAGTGAAGCTGGCGATAAATAGAAAATAACAATATTTGTCAACGTTGCAGAAGAGAAAGCATATTAATAATATTGAAGGCTTCCAATTATTTTTAGATTTTTAAACCTGTTCCTTCAAGGATTTTTATTATTGATGTAACCTTAACCCCTAAGTCGCGAGGTCGAAGAATCGTCACACTACCCGAGAGGTAGTGCAAATTTTTATACCACTTTTCCTCCACATTTTTCCATAAAATCATCAAGAAAGTTTACTTTTTATTGTTCTTCATTTTAATATAGACTTATTTGAACATAACAATATGTAATTGAATAACATAAGATACAATTATAACAAAGTAGAAAGCAATTTACAATCAAGTGCATAAAATTAAAAATTTTTTAGAGATTTGCTTCGATGTACCAATTGTACCAAATGTATCAAATGTACCAATTGTACCAAATGTACCAATTGTACAAAATGTACTAAATGTACCAATTGTACCAAATATACCAAATGTACGAAATGCACGACGTGGAAACCCATATGGCCTATATAGACCTAGAAGAGGTCTCAAGTAAACAGAGAAAAACTGTGGGAAAGTTGTCAAAAACGCTGTCAACGAAGGCAAATTAAAATAGCTCAAGGGAACAAACATGAAACCATTAACGGATGAATAGATAGGGGTGTGCTGTATCACCTACTTTATTTAACGTATACGTCGATCACATTGTAAAAGAATGCAACGAAGTAGCTCATGAGGGAATCAAAACAAATAAAGAAACATACATAAACACATCACTATACGCTGATGATCAAATATTCATAGAATCATCCGAAAACGACATACAGCGGCAAATTCATAACTTAGACAAAATTAAAAACAATATGATGGTAACATACCTACAGAGAAAACGAAGATAATGGCATTCTGCGGCAAGGACCCAATAAGATCAGAAATATCATATTTCAAATACGTAGTATATGACCGAGATCATAAAAATAAAATTAAGAAATTCCAAGCCATATGTGGAACACCTTCAAAACCAAAATCCGCCCTGAAAGTATAATACATTTATACAGTGCGAGTGTAAAGTCTGGAGCTATCGACATAAATCTTTGATTAAATGTTTTTGAAAAAATCATTAAATTAGACATATTTAAGTGTAATTGTTATTTGTATGGATAAATGGATGCTCTAATTTGTATGGCGGATTTGCAAAGTGCGCGAAATTCTAAAACCAAATATGATAAAAAGTATGATACTCTATAATCTATTCAGGATTGATTTGCCATCCAGCAGGCTGTTTTTTTTTCTTAAGTTGCTTTTCTTAAATATTGATTTCTAGCAATGTCAAAACGAAATTGCCCAGTTGCCAGCTCTAGGGTACCCTGCTTTTCTAAAATAATCTAGTAAGTTTAGAAATAATAAAACACATAATATATTACACCTACTTAATTGTCAGAATGGTGAAAGTTATTAACAAAGTTACTAAACTGCAAATTGTGAAAGCTTTCAACCACTATAAAAGAGATAGGCCAAACTTCACACGATTTACCATTATAAATCGATTAATTGATATATTTGGGGTAAGCATGTATTATTTCTTAAATATGCAATTGCAAATTACTTATAATTTTAGGTGTCTGAGCGTTCTATAAGGGACATTTTATCATAAGGACAGGACGTTTTGAAATCATCCATTTGTAGTAAACGTGCTAAGACGGACGTTTTCTTAAATTACACGTTTAGAAAAGATGTACAACGACAAATTTGGCAGTATCATCTGAAGAATGAACATTTTACTGTCGACAAACTCTTGGCTGACTCTCGCGAAAATTTAGAATACCAGGGGGGCAGGACTACTTTATTCAAAATTATTAAATCAATGGGTTACAAACACAAAATGGTGAATGGACGCAAAATTGTATGTGAACAAAAACACTCGTTGCATCCAAATTTAAATTTTTGAGGTAATTTCTCCTATATCAAAATTCTAGTGAAAATGTGACTTTCGTCTACCTAGACGAAACGTGGATCTACCAAAATTGATCCGCGAGTCGTCAATGGGTACACGAAACCGATCTTAAAAGTAACCCAGCCAAAATTAAAAGTGAGGGGAAGAGGTTCACGATTTTGAATGCGGGATGTAATTTAGGCTTTTTGGAAGAGTGCGACATGTTAGTAGACTCAAAGAACAACGACAGGGACTGTCATAAAACTATGAATGGGGAAATTTTTCGTAATTTGTTGCTTAATTAGCTGATTCCTGCTTTGGACAAGTTGCAAGGAAAATTTGTCGTGATTATGGACAACGCACCGTATCATTCAGTGCAGTTTGACAAGCCGCCCACATTTTCTTGCAAAAAAGGTGTATTGCAGGAATGGTTGATTAACCACCACAATGTCGAAATTCAGGGCAAAATTACTAAAAAAAAAACTTTGGGAGTTAATTAAACCTTTTACAGCGGACGGAAATAAAAGATACGTAACTCACGAAATTTTGAAAAAGCTCAAATATGAGGTTCTTCAATTGCCTCCATACCATTGTCAATACAACCCAATTGAAATGGCGTGGGGGTTTTGTAAGACCTATCACAATAAGCACATAAATTCGCAGCCAAAATCGAAAGACGAGGTTGTAAATTTATGGCGTGAGGCTCTTTCAAAATGTACCCCCGACATGTGGCAACATTTCTGTGACCATTGTGAGAAACTTATTTTGGAAGACTGGCAAAACATTTGGGAAATCTATCGTTTGAAAATATTCCTCCTTTCATTATTTCAATTGGGGAATCTGATTCAGAATCGGAGGGTGCCGATGATTCAGATACTTCTAGTAATTTCATGAAGGTGGAATAGGGTAGGGGATATTCTTTTGGCATCTAAATTGTGAATGAGTGTTTTACAGTTTTTATCTCGCCCGAGAAAAACACTGACCTTAGTGGAATACGAACTTGGATCTCTTAGCACCAGAGGCAAACAGTCAACCACTGGACTACCATAATATCAATTTGAAACATGAGCGGCATGAACGTTAATTCTTCTTAATTTGCTGTAAGACCTAAATATAGGACAACAAAGAATGGCGTGGAATATGCTCTGTTTACATACGATTTGAGTTCAGAATTCTCGTGTAAAAAGAACAGCAATATGTATTTGGAATGTGTTACGACAACATTTAAATTATAGTTATTATTTTTTTTATAATGAAATTATTATTATATCTAAGTATTATAAACCAATATTGAGCAGAAATAGGCGGATGTTAAATGAACAAACAAGTTCCACTGGCAACATTGCCTGCTTTCAAAAAAACATAACCTCCATCAAGAAAAACTAGCATAACCCAACTTAATTCATTGACAAATTTCATTGATACCACACATTCCTACAGATTTCCACAGCCTACTAAGTGGCAAATCAATCCTGAATAGATTATATTAAGAAGTTTTCGAGATAATTGCTTGAAAAAATCAAGTAGTCATGTAACAATTGATTGCTTCATTTGACAATATTGGGTTCCTCGCAGTTTGTTTACCTGTTTTTATTGTATGGTTTTGTACATAATTCAGTAAATAATAGTGCGATGTTTGACAGAATAAGAACGAATTGAAGTTTTAATATTGAGGGCAAGTATCCTGATAAAGAACCTATCACAGAGTGACAGTTTCCAAAACAGAGAGAAAGATGTGTAACATTGACGACAATTTTTCCAATCGCTTCATTTTTTCCGATGAAGCAACCTTTCTCCTTAACGGTACAGTATGTTTGTATGTATGTATGTTTTATCTGTACCTGTATATCCATTCCTAGGTTCTAAAAAACAAGTACAGTATAATACAAAATATTTGGGACAGTAACATTCTATTTTGTAAACAGTAACTTTACATCAGTTATTCTTTACTGTCACGTATTGGCAGTAAAATCAAAACCGTTACACGATTTAACGGATGCTAAAAAAGAGGTTACGAGGACATAATTTTCAAAAATGAGGGGATCTGCAGAATATTACTCTTCCCACTGAAGTGAAATTTTTAAAATATAAGTAGTGATTGTTAATTTTGCAATTGACTTTAATAAGATGTTATAAATAATAGTAATTATATACCAAGGTACAGAAGCAATTTTTCTTAGCCGAACATTATTATGATCCCGAGATGCGCAGCATCGAGGGGAATAAGTTGTGAGGCTAAGAAAAAGCTTCTGTACCGTGGTTTATATATTATTTTTTCCACTACTAGAACGTTTAACGAATTTTCCAACAATAATTTCTGCATTTCTTTTGAATTAAAAGCGATCCAATAAGTATCAAGGTAGTTTTTCACAGAAAACAACTGAAATTTGACATTGACTTTACTTTTAATTTTATTATTTGTACAATTTGTCAAAATGGAAGATGATGGTGATTGTACTCCTCCCGAAATTAGAAAAGAAGCTGGGAAAATCCAGTACGAAAAATTACTATTATTATCCGGTCGTGGCGCGAAATTTAACGCTTTTCTAACGTTCTTTCCTACTAAAAAACGATTACTTTTCTTTGTGATTGCCAAAATTTACTAAATTAACCAACAAATTTTGTAGCTGTCATCAACGTAAAAATGTATCAAGGAATGTCACTATCGTCAATTGTTTTTTTTATCTCCTAGTAGGAGCTAATGAAAAATTATCTCCTACTAGGAGAGAAATTCTTCTTAACCCGAAAACGACATAAATAATGGCATCTTCTACTACTAGTAGTGGAAAAAGAATATTTTTGTTTCGTTACAATAAAAATATTATTAAATAAGCACCAGTCAGGTTATTTCATTTTCTTACTTTTAAAACACTTATAGAGAAAAAATAAACGCCAATAAATTTGCATTTGACAAGTACTTGAGATATAAAAAAAAACGCTTACAAATTACAAATCTAACTTTTCCTCATATCTAAACTTATTTTTTAAAAAGTGTCCCAATTAATTTATTCAGCAGCACATACCTGCGCCTACGCTGTTTGTCAAAATTGCTAGCGTTACTGTTTTGAGTTTCTAGCGTTTTATCTATCTTATTTTTATTGATATATGTTCTTCAAATTGATATTTTAGTAATTATAGCGTATCGCAGCAGATCTATAATAAATAGTGTGACCTTAAACTTAATTTTTGGTATCTTTATTTCCTGGTGCGCCGCAAAAAATGTGAAGTTTGAATATGTCACGAATTTAAAAACGGTTAAGTACTCGTAGATCGTTTGGTGTATAGTAGTTTAAATGAGTAGAATAGTTCAAATGTAATGTTTTTCTCGAAAAATGCTTATTTTCTTTTCATTATCTACCTAGATGTGATTGTGTTCTTACTGATTAAATTTAAGTACTAATTTTTTAAGTTATATTCACTTGATAGTTAATATTTTTTCATCAGGTATTTACAACAACACATACAGATTACAATTTTTGCAGTTACAATTTTCCATTTCTATAATTTATTAGTGCTAATTATTTTAGGTGTTAACTAAACAGGATGTCAGGTAAAACTACCATAACGTACAGCAATGATTCACTAGAGCAAATGCGCTGCTCCCTTTGCAAAGGATACCTACTGTGCAGTCCAGTGCGTGTGTTACCAGATGGAACTTGCTTATGCGGACGCTGCAATCACTCCAACTTAGATGCACCAGCCTATCCAGTCTTACCTCTGGAGGTTCTTTTAAGCCAGATGTCATTTCCGTGTCAATTCAAGGAACACGGTTGCACAGAAACAGTATTGTTTGATCAAGCCAATATCCACGAGTCCAAATGTGCCTATCGATCTTTCGTATGCCCTTCATTAAATTCTTGCACTTGGGAGGGTTATAGCACAAAAATTTACAACCACATTCGTGACCAACATCCTGAACTTATTAAAGAGAGTGACAAGTTCATATTCAAGCTGGATCAAGATGTAAAAGAAGTTTTTGTGGTTGCCAAGGACGATGTAGTTTTTATCATTAAATATTTATACAGTGTCTATAAAAGCTGTTTAACGTATCATGTTAGATTTTTCATGAACATGAGGAAGTTTGAAGGAATTTATAAAATGCAGTTAATTAATGATGCAGATTCTGATTGTAATTCTAGTTTGAAGTCGAACAAGTGCATTGTTTACGATGGTAGTTTTTATGAAATGGAAAATGCGGCAACATTGAACATTAGTAAATACTCAGAAATACTAGATAACCCCACTTGCATTGTAGTTGCGATGAATTTGAAAGTTATTAAATCAGATAATATTTCTAATGCAATTCAACAAGCAAAAGTAGTAGATTATGAATTGTTAAAGCTCATCCGGTGTACAATATGCAAAAATTATCTCATTCCGCCTTTGTTTGATTTGAGTGGTTCAACTATATGTTGCAATTGCGCCAAACGGCGTTGCGTGAACCTTTCAAAGAATGTGGAACTTGTAAAGCTAGTCGCCGAACTGAATTATCCCTGTCAGTGGCGAAATTGTAGTTTTGTGGGGAGAAGCAACAACATTCAAATGCATAACCTGTCATGTCAGTTCCGCAAGTATCGATGCTTTATTCAGAATTGTGAAGCCTTCATGTCGGTAGATACCGCAGCTGAGCATTTACAAAACCACAATAACTGTGAATACCTACCTGATGGCATTTTCAAAATGAAATTTTCATCTCACAATGACCGGTTTGTATGGACCATTAAAAGTGGCGTATTGATTGTAATCAAACACATTACAATTGATTCGCGGAATTCTGCCAGACAGCAAGCAATGGGTTTACTGTCAGATTTGGTTACGGTTGCTGTTCATATCCAATTTGAGCATGAACATTGTAAGCTTAAATCAGAAACATTTATTCTTCATAGTGATTCGTCAAAAAGTATTGAACTAAGCCAACTTCCATTTTGTTTTAAAGATTCTGATGAATTGTCAGTGTGTATAAGTGAATGTAAATGGAATCCCACTAACATGTAGATGGGCATTTATTTTCTAAACTTCTTAACATCAATATTTATTTTCTCTTATGTTAATTTAAAATGTATAACTGGAAATTAGACAAAAGAGAATAATGAATCTTGGTAGTTCCACTACTGAAGCCCTAGAGCAGGGGTCGGCAACCCATGGCCCTCCAGAACCTTTGGGGCCCCGCGTGATGTTACTTAAAAAAAACATTGTCCCGCTGCGGCAGTCGACTTCATCACTTATTTTTTTACTCGTGCTTTAGTTTTTATTATTCATGGAACCTTAACCCCTAAGTCGTGAGGTCGAAGAATCGTCACACTACCCGAGACAGTGTAAATTTTTATACCACTTTTCCTCCCCATTTCTCCATAAAATCATCAAGAAAGTTTACTTTTTATTGTTCTTCATTTTAATATCGACGTATTTAAACAAAATATTATGTAATTGAATAACATAACATAAAATTATGACTAAGTAGAAAGCAATTTACTATCATGTGCAAGAAATTGAACATTTTGCAGAGGTTTGTTTCGAGGGCCAATTGTCGGCTATAGCATTTTGATTGGTTCCTTCTATTAATTTCACTAATCGCAAAACTGATGGTATAATAGTAAATCTCTGGCGTGGTATACTACAACCTACCACAACTCCAATAGCTCGCAGGTACTCACCGGAAGGGTAGTGACTGCCATCACGCCAGTTGACACACCACTTCTTGGTTACTCAAATGGTCCTATCGCTCGAAGAGGTTGCCGACCCCTGCCTAGAATATTAGTTGTTAGTCTGTTTATTAGTGGTAACTCCAACTACGTCTCATGGCTGTTAAGAATTTGTTGAATCATAGTTTTGTAATTGCATTTTGTACTAAATAAATATTGTTCATATAATAATGTTTAATTTGAGGGTGAGCAGGATTCTTGCATAAAATTCAAATTGCAGTTTAATATTGTGAAAACTTGGTTTTTCACATTATACAAAATATAACAGAAGAATAAATTCGTAGTACAAATAATGTAAGTATATGAAAACACTAGAAGCTAATGCGAAAACACATCTAAGCATGCGTCAATCTGCTGACGTCAGAGGACAAACACAACTAAAACATTGTTAACGCGCTGCCCGTGCGTCTACATTAGTTATACATATTTTTTGTGAGGTTCGTTTGGTTCTCTTGCGCTTGAATTTGAACATTTGGGTGACTCCTTTCATTATTTTAATTCTCAAGTAGCGCATCTTACGCCATCTTTCGGTTGTAATGAGAATTATCGCTATTTGGCGAGCGCGGGCTAGAATTGTCGAAGCGGACAGGACGCACTTTTCGAAGGCAAAGCCAGGCTAAGGATTCTTTGCTAGTCGCTTGAGCTTGCGGACATACTGTGCTCAGTAAAATTAGAGTGGGGTTACATTTTCTCATGCAATATAAGTATCGTATCGTTTTTTCGCAATAAGGTCGATAAAGTCGGATTAAATATAAACAGCAGTCAATAACTTAGTTGAGAGGTTTGATACGGATAATATTAACCTCGTTATTCCTTTTAACGTTCCCGAGAAGATCTTTCGTTCCAGCAAAAACTCTTGTGCTGCTGTTCATTGTCTTTGCTTGAAACAACTAATTTCGTCGGAATTTTCGTCGTCGTTCCGGAAAACTCGTTATTAGGCATTGATGCGACACCCAGATCTTCGCGCGTTGTATTGATTGCCACTGACGTAGCCTACCTGCCGTCTTTTTCTCACACACATTTATAGGTTTTAATACTTAAATCAAAAAAATTTTAACAATTTAAGCCTTATCGTGACAAACTCAACAGCGTAAGTTGGGAAACTGATTTCAAGAATTTTGAGGTTCGGTATGCTGCAAAAAACCGTGAATATAAAACTTATTAGCTGGTTACAACTTTCTGTTTCATTCTTAGATAACCTATACTGGGTGTCTCTACAATGTGTGGACACAGCTTAACCACACACTCCAGGACCCAAAGTAAGACGATGTAACACAACTTACCTATATCGCAATGTGCTTCGTTAAGCCGGTATTCAGCTTCAAAGTTCGTTTTGGAAAATGTAGTTTTGCTTACAACAAAACAAAGCCTCAATCGATTTGGCGAATATTTGCTATGCCATTCCATATAGTGTAGCTCAGCAGTTCTGAAACTATGGGGCGCGCCCCCTTGAGGGGGGGAGGCGTCGAATAAATGAACAAGACATCAGAATTATTTTTTTACATTTTTATCACAACGAAAGCATAACTAAAATTAAAATAAAACATTTCTGAGGCATAGATCTAATGACTAATATGTGCCTGCATTAAAGTAGACAGCCTGTCCAGGTTTGGTTTGATATTCGAGATAGACACTCTGAGCTTCTATTCTATTTGAAGTTTGTTTCTATATTTAGTCTTTAAAGCAGCTACAGCGGAAAAACCAATTTCACAAAGGTAAGAAGTAAGAAAAGGTAACAGTATCCGAAACGCTTCTGTTTTAATTTAAAGAATAGTTAAAGATAGTTCACTCCAGAAATTTGTTAATGACCTAATAACAAAATTAGATTTTCTGCGGTACTTGAAGAAAGATATATCAATTGTTCTTCTTCTTCTTGCAGAGATGGGTCGGTAGGTATACTTTCAAATGGATTTATTACCCAATTCCAGTCACCCAATTTCATGTCTTCTTCTGCGAAAAAGTATTTGCTGAAAGTGGTATGAAGTTTTCTAAATGACCCTTCACTGTCTTTAGCAACAACTTTTTATGATTTTCTTCCGGCGGGTAACTCTGGATAAATGCACACATTGTGAGAAACATCTCAAAGAAATTGTCTTGTAATTTGTTATTTCATAAATATATTCTCTTACAAAAAGCATAGACTCTTTCACTTAAATCAAATATATTTGTATTATTTCTCTGAAATTGAAGATTAAGTGAATTCAGTTTTTCAAATATTGCTACTAAGTAGCAGAGCTTCATTAGAAATAAATTGTCGTAGAATTCTTCCGTGCGCTTATGATCCTCCTCACTTACGAATATCGCTATTTCATTTCTCGGTTCGTAGACGCGCTTGAACACCTTACCGCGTGACAACCATCCGGATGAAGAATAAAACAATGATTTATAATAGGATTAGCACCAGTACTGGGCGTTTCTGATAAAGTAGAAGCTTCTTCGTCTTTAAGCTTACGTTTGCCTCCAATTAAAAATCTATCCATATTTACTAAACGTGTACGTAAATAGACAATAATTTTTTTCAGCGTTTAAACTCCAACTGACAACAGCTCTCTTATGTAACATAGTCACACAGACACAACTAACAACTGACGCGCTGCCGCTTCGTTTACAGTCGCGTATTTTCAATCCAGAAAGTTCGAGACGTATCGGTATCTGCCACGAATTATGTAACCTTAGTAAACTTAGATAAAATGCCTTTCACCTCGCTTCCTAGAATATTATGTAGCATAAGCAAAGATGAGAAGTTTACATGCGCTTCTGCAAAATAGATTAAGTTTAGTTACGCTTTCCACTTCTTTACATTAAGATCTATATTTTGTAATTCGTGTAACTCCGATTATTGTTTATTAAAAATAAAATTTTTTAACTAAACTCTAATTCGGTAAATTAACTTAATAAATTAAATTAACCGTATATCAGGTGATGATACGGCGCGATTATTCTTCAACTCACTCATTACCTCCACATATATTCACTGTTGGTTTGTCACAGGCTTAAACCGAATTGTGACACATAAACGACGCCATGCCCTAGCGTTGCTCAGAGGAGGGGGGGGGTTAATTTTGTAAAATACACCGCACTTAAATCTGATCCAATTCAGGATAAAGTCGTAATAAGTGAGGGCACCAACGGGAATATCACTAGATCCCGGCACTGCTCAAGCTCCACGTTACTATGAACGGTCAATCCGAAGGTTGTGCGTGATGGAGCTTACCTTTTCACGCAATTGTTCCTAATAGAAATGTGAATTTACTAGCCCCGTAAATAAAGGGCGCAACAATCACTCTCAGCTGTCCTTCCAGGAATCCTTCACATTACTTTTAACAAAGATCAAAACAAAATAGAGTTGAGTTTAACACGGCATTTAATTAAATTAAAGAAGCGGACAAAATACACGCGAAATGGTTAAATGATTATAATTTGGTAACGAACAAAGATAAACTATATTTTAAAAACCAACTCAGTTTGAAACAAACAATCTTAATATTAAACAAGGTCACACACAGGTGAACCCAAAACAATTAAATCTAAGCTAATAACACTCGAAAAAAGATGCGGCAGAAAGGCCTTGTACACACAGTATTTTCTTATATCGCTAAAAAATCTTTGAATAAAACATACGAAATACAAACTAATTGCCCAAGATTTCACAATGAACGGTGTGCGTTTCAGGTGACCTCCCGCTCGGTAAACTAAATGGAACAGCTGAAGCGGGACTAACAAAGGTTTTGAAAATTTACCTTTTTCAATGGAAAATTGGCCCTTCGGGGGGGGGGAGGGATGTACAGCTTGAGTCAGTCCCTGGGTGTAGTGGTGGAGTTGTTATAGTTAGCTTCTCTAGAAATCACTTGCTTTTAGCAGATTTTTCAATATTGCGTGTTATTAATATTTCCCAAATCAGTACTTTAAGCGATATTTTCGGGATTTTTGAGAAACCGAATATAACTCTTTTTCGGACGTACCGTGAATGGTACCGTAGAAAGCGAAAATAATTACCTATTGGTAAATTACACTGATTCGGACGCCGGAGGGTAATTTTAAGTCTGCGTAACACTCAGGTCGAGAGCTAGAGTCTGACTTTCGTCTTTTCCCCGCACTTAACAGTGTGGACGGGTTAATGCTGCGTTTGCAGAAAAATAAATAAACGTCGGGCATACATGGTGCGCTCAATAAAAGCGGCCGAATGTTACTGGTTTATAAATGGTTAATAATTTTGGACGTCATTTTTGCACAGCTTTTATAATCTCTTTTTCATTTTAGTTGGCTCTTCTGCTCTGGTATTTGATTCGACTTCCTTTCTTCTACTAGTCTCGGCCTTTGTTGCTGTTCTTTTGATTTTTATACTTTTGATGAAGCCACCCGTTCCTTCTGGTTCTACTTCATTGAGGTGTTCTTCTTTCCCAAGCGTGTAACGTACTTAAACTATTCATTCTTCCTCTTCTTTGCAAATCTTTCCTCATTTGATTTTACAAGCATGCAATTCTGCACAACAAACATGAAGACCTTAGATTCGACGATTTCTTAATATTCTGGCAACGCTGCTTTTAA
Source organism: Limonius californicus (assembly GCA_014611495.1). NCBI lineage: Eukaryota > Metazoa > Arthropoda > Insecta > Coleoptera > Elateridae > Limonius > Limonius californicus. Next base: position 22,748 of record JABXWE010005232.1, read on the forward strand.
AATTACTGTGAATTTACCGCTTGATTACTTATTATCAAGATCGAAACAATTTAACATCTCAAATTCTTTAGTCACTTTCTTTTAGCACCACCGTCCAAACAGTTATTTCTGCTGCCTTCCTTGGTAAGTATTGAGTACTTTGCACTAGTTTTTTGCTATATAATCCCGTTGTTACCTCAATCTTAAAAATCGAAATTGTCACCTTCACAGAACACTTTTCACGTTGATCTTCCACACCTAAATCAAGAAAGCATATTATAGTCTATCGATATACACAGCTCAACAAAATTAGGGGAACACTTCTTTACCCGTGCATAATTTTTCAAATTAAAGACTGACGCAAGTATCAACTTTAGGATATTGTTCTTTCAATATTACTTAACAAGATACAAACAACAAATATGCTCTAATCACACGGTTTTCTTGAGTAACACCAAACTATTGAGAAGACTACCAAAATCGAAATGTGTTTTATCACTTAGAATGCAGTGGAAATTCTGTTAACGCCCGAATACCAAGCTTTAGTAGCGCGTGTGCCCTCCATTAGCTCCAATAACAGCCTGGCAACGTCGAGGCAACCTGCGAATAAGATGTCTTCACATGTCTTATGGTAAATTTCGCCATTCTTCTACAAGGGCCTCAGCCAACCCCTGAAGAGTCTGAGATGCAGCAGGACGCTTCCTAATGCGCCTGTGGAGTAAATCCCAAACGTGTTCGATGGCATTTAAGTCTGGACTCATGGCTGGCCACCCCATCACTTGGATTCCTTGTTCCTGGAGGAAGTTTGTTGTTAAATTAGCGGTATGAACTCTGCAATTATCCTGTTGTAGAATGAAGCCATCGCCGAAATTGTTCGCAAGTGGCACAACATGCTCTTAAAGAATCGTCTTAACATAAATGTATGCGTTGAGACGCTGGGGAACGACAACCAAGTCTGTGCGACCGTCTATACTAATGCCACCCCACACCATGAGCGATCCAGCTCCGAATCGGTCCACTTCCTGTATACACGGCAGTGTATCGCTCTCCAGGACGTCTGTACACTCGTATACGACCATCGCAACGAGTTAGACAAAACCGTGACTCGTCTGTAAAAAGCACAGACCTCCAGTGTCGAAGTTGCCGTTACACATGTTCGCAGGCAAACTTTAGACGGCTAACTTTAAGATTCCTGGTCAAGCGAGGAGCTCGCACAGGCCTGCGAGAAGTCATGTTGACTTCTTTGAGTCGTCTTCTAACCGTCTGATTAGAAATTGTCATACCGGTGGCATTTCAAAGTAGATTTTGTAGCTCACGAGCAGTAGCAGTTCGTTGGCGAAGACCAGAATTAACAATATACCGGTCGTCCCGAGGGGTAGTTTTTCTTTCACGGCCTTGTCCAATTCTCCTGGAATATCTACCCATTTCTTGGTACCTATGCCAAGCTCTGTAGATAACAGATGGTGTTAGGGCAACTAATTTGTTTCGTAATTTAGTGGACTATATGGTCGTTTGTCGTTCATTACCCCAACAGATAATGAAAATGTCTGAGTTGAATTTACTGGCTTTTCTGTAATTAGTCACAGCAAGAGATTAGGAAAAATTCCTACCTTTTGGCACTTGTGGTTGTCTGCAAGTTGTCCTTTTCAGTGTTCTGTTTTCTACCTCGAGGGCCCTCTAATCAGCATTGACTTGAGATTTAAATAATAACGTAGCACACACATAAAACAATTAACAATCACGTTGAGCTGCCTCGTGGATATTAACCGGATCGTCCATCCATCAAGGTTCGGCTCCCAGCGCCACTTGGCGGGAAAATTATTCTAAACCCTCCTGTGACGCGGAAATTTGAACTTATTGAAAAATGAGTTTAGTTGCTCCAACAGATGGAGTCAATTGGAGGTGGTTCGCTACATATCGCATAGATCGACCATCTTCAAACAAACCAACAGCCCTCCTTCTTCAATTTCACTTTAACAATGCATTTTGGACTCAGAAGTATTGAAAAAGTAAAAATTGACGGTTTTACAGTGTCCATTGACTAATTTGATGAGTTTCAGATGTTTGCTTTGTGGTCAAAAAGCACTTTGTTTTAAGACTTCCTTTACATTTTGGCGTCTACGATGAAAACGAGCAAACGAATCACCGTAATTCTTTTTGCACTTTATCAATAAAGGTCTAGAGAATAATATAACAAGAAAAAATCCTGGCAAAAATATGGCATTTAATCATATATGATTTTTTTGCTCAGAATTGTGTCGTGTACGTGCCTGTGAAGTTAAAATATACATCTGGATCGCCTTGCATTTAAATGTCGTTTTAACGTATGTACATTTATACTGCACCTATACTGTACGTAAGCATTTTTTAAATGTAGCTGAGTCTGTAAGTATGTATGTTTTATCTGTACCTGTATATCCATTCATAGATTCTAAAAAACAAGTACAGTAAATATAAAAAATTTGGATCAGATCATTTTATTTTGTAAACAGTACCCTTACATCAGTTATTTTTTACTGTCACCTGTTGTCAGTAAAATCAAATCCGTTACACGATTTAACGGATGCTGAAAAAGAGGCTACGAGAAGGATACAATTTTCAAAAATGGGGGGTCTACAGAATATTAGTCTTGTTAGTTTTGCGATTGCGTTGAATAAGATATTATAAGTAAACAATATTTTCGTTTCATTACAATAAAATTATTATTAAAAAAACACCACTCAAGTTTCATTTAATTTTCTTACATTTAAAACAATTTTAGAGAAAAAAAGGCACGCCATTAAATTTGCATTGAACAAGTACTTGACATATAAAAAAAGCGCGTACAATTTACAATGCTAAATTTTCCTCAAATCTAAGCTTATTTTCAAAAAAGCATCGTAATTATTTTATTCAACAGCGCATACCTACGCCTACGCTGTTTGTCAAAATCGCTAGCATTACTCTGTTTTGAGTTTCTAGCGTTTTATCTATCTTATTTTTATTGATATATGTATATCCTTCAAATTGATATTTTAGTAATTGTAGTGTATCGCAGCAGATCTATAATAAATAGTGTGACCCTAAATTTAATTTTTAGAAGCTGCATTCCCTAGTGTGCCAGCAAAAATGTGAAGTTTGAATATGTGTCACGAACTTGTTATAGTATGGTGCCAAGTAATTCGTAACTTAACTGTTGTGGGCACTTCAGAGTGAAAATTGTTGAAGTAGTCCAATTTGTTGCTTATGCTTTATAGATTCTAAATCCGCAAGTCGTCAAAAAATCGTCCTGTGCATAAGGGCACAAAATTTAAAATTCATCTGACTGCACATTCGATAACCTTAGATGGTAAAGCATATTATCCCGAAGTATCAAAATTATCTTTGTACGTTTTGTATTTTTAAAATATTAATGAATCCTGGGAAGCTAACGTTGTTTATAGGGAGAAAAAATCTTCTAATTCAATTTATTCGTTTCAGTACGCCAGTAAAATCGGGATTTTTTTGGACTTTTTTCGCTTTACACGCCATTATTTCCCAAACTATCAACCTAGCACGAAAATTCATTCTTTATAAAATGTGTATTATTCTGTATGAAAGGTACTGGTTTTTAAATTTTAATTTTTAGAGTTATCTTAAACGAGATATTTTACTAAATGTAAAATATTGCAAAATAATTTCAAAAACCCACATGCACGCTGTCGATCTGTGACTCACGAAGCTTCGCTTCTCCCACTGTTCTACGCCGCAGTAGCACCCCCGCGCTCGCCCCGTAGCGGCCCATGCCGCTCTCAATTTGGTTAGGGTTTTAAGACAATAATAATATTAAAAGAAACAAAAATAAATATTTATTCACTCTCAGAGTTATCTTCAATAAAAATAGTTTCTGATTGCTGATTATGGTTGACTACGCTATTTTTACATGATTTTTTGCCCATACAGTAACAGGAACCAATACAGTTCAATTTTTTTTTTTGCATGATCAGACCTTACTTGTACAATCTGAAATAAATGTTTATTATTTGATAATTATTATGTTAATGAATTAAAAATCAATCACTTCGTACCTTTTTTGCAACGACAAGTAGTTAAAATGCTGAGATCTCCAGGAACTGCTGCTTGTGTCTGGAAGGCTGGTACGATTTGATCATTTTCAATCATCCATCCAAATTCCAAAAG
>JABXWE010005233.1:0-12468 GCA_014611495.1 Limonius californicus
AATGTGGTGACCTTGGCGGATTAAAGTGCCACGTAATATTGTCATTGGCTAAAAATTCTTGAATTATAACTTGATGATCTTGCCTCCTACATAATTCCTTCAATTCCTTAAGTTCTCTGTTAGCCCCTACGAAATTTGTAGCATTGTCCGAATAAATATTTGACACCTTTCCTCGGCGTGCCATAAAACGTTTCAAACACGCTATAAATGCTTCCGTTGACAGATCGCTGACCAATTCGATGTGTACCGCCTTTGTAGAAAAGCAAACAAATATTGCCCCATATGCCTTTGATAATTTGGCAGATTTGCGTTTTGATTCCTTTATAAGAAAAGGGCCACAGTAATCAATTCCGCAATTTATGAATGGTCTAACTTGTAATCTGTTACTCGGTAAGTCACCCATAATATGCTGGACCGGAACAGGTTTTGCCTTAAAACATTTCAAACAATTCCTAATAATCTTCTTAATAGTGTTTAACCCTGCTATTGGCCAGTACTTATTTCTAATTGCTGCTAACGTAGCGTGAGCCCCTGCGTGCAATTGTTGCTGATGCTCATGTTGAAGTAATAAATTTGTAAAATTATGATTTTTGGGTAATATAATAGGATGCTTGATGGAATAATCTAAATTTGAATGTCGCAGACGGCCGCCAACTCGTATCAGTCCATTTTCGTAAAAGAAAGGATTTAGACATAACAGTTTGCTTGTATTACTTAGTTTGTTGTTTTTGCGTAGCGCCTGTAGTTCATTATAAATTCATCAGATTGCACCAATTTTATTAAACATTTTCTTGCGCATACAATTTCTTCTGCTGTTAATAATTTTCCGGCAATTCTATTTTCTTTAAGACCCAATGCATTATTTTTAAATCTTAAACAAAATCCTACAACTCGTATGAGTTTTGTTATGCTGCTGTATTTGTTGAATAAACATAATTTGGGTTGTGTGGTTACTAGATTTGAAACCACCCTTCGCCTTTCAGGAATGTCATTGCAGTGTGTTTTCAAATTATACGTTGGCCATGTGTTGGATTGGTTCTTTAGCCAAACAGGTCCATTCCACCAAATGGTACATGCTGCTAATTCATTTGATGTTAGTCCTCTTGAAATAATATCAGCTGGATTGTCGGCAGTATTTACATGATTCCAACTCATAGTGTTTGTTAATTGTTGAACTTCGGTAACCCTATTAGCGACAAATGTATTCCACGTTCTTGCAGTAGCCCTTATCCATGTTAAAACGATGGTTGAATCAGTCCAAAGGTACGTATTTGCTATTTGCAAGTCAAGATTCGATAAAGTTTTAGCCACTAATCTGGATAATAATAATGCTCCACACAATTCGAGTCTTGGTAGCGATATATTTTTCAACGGAGCTACTCGCGACTTTGCACAAAGAAGTTGCACTACATGTTTGACCCTATTATCAGTACTTCTTATATAAATACATGCCCCATACGCTGCTTCGCTGGCGTCACAAAATCCATGTATTTCTACGGCTTGCAACCCTTCACCTTGAATAACCCTTCGTGGAATTCTTATGTCTATTAAATTACTGAGTTGCTCTTCATATTGCAACCAGCTTGTGCAAATATTTGACGGCAGCGATTCATCCCAATCTAATTTTAAGCTCCACAGTTGTTGCATAATTATTTTTGCCCTAATGACTACTGGGCCTCCTAATGGATCGAATAATTGCGCTATTCTCGATAAAATTTGCCTTTTTGTAACACGTTTGGTTGTTACACTCGGTATAGTGTATTGCAAGACGTCATGTTTGGAGCACCATTGCAGTCCTAATGTTTTATTACTTTCGGTTTCGTCCAAAGTGAATATCGATAAGTTAATTAACGAGTCAGGTAAATCGTTTATTAGATCTCGACAATTGGATGACCATTTTCTTAACGAAAATTCTCCTTTAGCAAGAAGCGCCATTGTTTCATTTCGTACCTTTATCGCTTCGGCCTTTGTGTTTGCTCCAGTTACGAGGTCGTCTACATAAAAATCTCTTAGTACTATTTTCGATCCAACTAAATAATTATCTTTTTCTTCTACAGCTAATTGTTGTAACGACTTGATAGCCAAAAACGATGCAGGCGCGGTCCCGTATGTGACTGTTTGTAGTTCGTGCGTACTCACATGCTCGCTGAAATCATCACGCCATAAAATTCTTTGCAATTGAGTATGTTTTTTGTCTATTAATACCTGCCTGTACATTTTTTCAATGTCTGCTGTGAATACATATTTAAAAGTTCTAAAACGCGTAACTATTGAGAATAAATCTTGTTGCAGCGCAGGCCCAACCATTAATGCGTCATTGAGGGAAATCCCCGTTGAAGTTTTTGCAGATCCGTCGAATACAACCCTTAATCTTGTAGTGGTACTTGATTCCTTGAGCACTGCATGATGTGGCAAATAAAAATAAGGAATAGTCTTGCTACGATTTTCCTTTTCATTGTTGATTAATTTCATGTGCCCCAGATGTATATATTCCTTAATAAACCGCGTATATTCGGTTTTTATCTCCGGTTGCCGATTTAATTTTCGTTCTAGCGCTAAATATCTTTTTAGTGCTACCTGTTTTGAATCGCCTAGTTGACCTAAATTGTTCTTGATAGGTAATTGAACTACAAACCGCCCCTCCTTATTTCTTTTAAACGTTTCTAGGAAATGATTTTCACATGTTCGCTCTTCTACAGTTAAATTCCTAACTTCAGTAAATTCTTCTACCTGCCAAAATTTCTCCAATTTGTCACATAAGGTATTGTTAACAGCTAAGTTACAGGATACCGGTAATGCTAAATTACATCCTGGTAGCCTGCCCGAGATAATCCATCCTAATTGTGTCTTCTGAAGACACGGTTGATTGTTTTCAGACTTAATCTGCCCAATACACATCAAGTCCCAAAAAACTTCGGCTCCGATTAATAATTCTATTTCAGCTGATTTGTGGAAATTTGGATCAGCTAAATTAATATTCGAGGGAATGGCCACTTGTGATTTTGAAAACGTGACCGATGGTAATCTTCTCGTAATCTTCTTTAAAATTAAACAATTCATGTTCACTTGAAATTTGTTGTAACAGGATTTAATCCTTACGTCTACAGAACTTGCTACCTGAGTTGCAGTTTGGTTAACACCTGTGACGTCCATGTCCGTTTGTCGGAACTTTAATCCTAAGGTTTTGGCAAGTGTTTCCGTTATGAAATGAGATTGTGAACCAGAATCCAAAAGTACCCTACACTGGTGCAGTTTTCCCTTTACGTCATATATGTTTACTACTGCTGTCGATAACAAAACTTGATAGAAAGTATTTTGATGAGTACTATGATTAGAACTTGTTGATGGTACTTGAAGTTGATTTGACGATATTTGAGGTTGATTTGCATGAATTAAAGATGTGCTAGCCGTTGATTCGTTGACTTTATCATAATTACGTTGCCCTTCATTACATTTTAATTGTATGTGCAACAAAGTATTGTGTTTCCTATTGCACTTTCTACATGGAGTTCCGTGACATTCATAAGCCATATGATTTGCAGATTTTAGACAGTTTAAACAAAGCCCCTTGGATTTAACTATTTGTATTCGTTGATTTACTGGCATTTGATTAAACTGCTCGCAATGATATAAAAGATGTTCTTGCTTGCAAATAGGACATCGCGGACCGTTTGTCATTACATGTGCTGTACTTTTGCTTAGTCTAAATTTATCGAAGTTGTTTTGTGGCGCGGGTTTTTTCGAAGTTGATTCTAATGCTTGCGCTTTTTGTTTTATAAAGTCACACAATTCATTAATTTTAGCATATTTGATTTATTTAACGTTCTTTCCCATTCTTTAATTGTTATGTAATCTAATTTACTAATTACAACATAAATAATTATGTCATCCCAAAATTCTGTTGGTCGCTTCAGCGCCTCTAATGCTCTTAGGTGTTTTAACACTCCATTCACAAGTTGTTTTAAACCAACAGCATTTTCTTTAATAATTGATGGTAATTCAAAAATCGCCCTTACATGATTATTTACCACGAACCTTTTATTGTCGTAGGTATCTTTCAGCATTTTCCAAGCGACTGAATAGTTTTCCGGTGTCATTTCCAAATTTTGAATCACCTCCGCGCTTTCTCCTATTAATGAGGATTGTAAATATTGAAATTTATGAATGGTATCTAGCGAGTCCTTGTTTTCAATAAGAGAGTGAAATTGTGAAACAAACGGATACCATTCGTCATATGCACCAGAAAATTTTGGCAAATTGACGTCAGGCAATTTCACATATGCCTGTGCTTTTGAATTCGGTGCCCTATGTGCAGTGCTAATATCTGTAGCAGCTGCCCTTGGTCCAAATTCTAATAATAATTTTCCTATTCTGCCTTCTGTACGGTAAAAAGTATTCTCAAAATTTTCCCTCTCCATTTCATGCTGTTCCGGATCTTTATCCAACATTTCAATTTGAACTTGAACATCGTCAAATTGTTGCCACGAATTAACTAATTTTGCCTTTCGTGAGTTTATCTCAGTTTCGCAGAAATTTTCTTCTGTTACGGAATTAAAATACGATTCTAATCTAGTAACTGAGCCTTTTATACTACCACGTTTAATGTGTAATAATTTAAGCTTATCACCAACGTCAGTTGCCATTGTATTTGATAGAAGCCGTTAGGGAATGGATATGATTAATTTACTAGGATATAATTGGAGACTCACCTAATGATGCGTTGCTCCCCGATTGTTGCTTTCCGATCTTGAAACCAACGATTGTTGCGATGTCACCGCCCAAAATGTTTGTTATTGTTCCTAAATGATATCGAAGAACCACTACTGCTGACTCTTCAATCCGGCTCGAAGGACCATGTGCGAATCGGTTGTAAATCGACTCAGTATTTCGATGATTAGTATAAAAAAAACCACAACAATTGGAGCTATGATTTTAATATTTACACTACCTTACAAATATAAATTTATAACAATAACGAACACAAAAAGAACTATTTTCAAGATCGACCAATAAATGAACAATGCGTGTACCCGATGAGAAAAATATGTACGTGCTTAATGTTACAAGTCCTTAAAACAACTGGTCATTTTACCCTCAAACTGCAGATGCCTAAAAACGCCGCCAAAAGGATTTTAACGACCCGCATTTCCTGTCCGTTGAACCCCCTGAAAGATTCCAATTGCTATTTCTTAGAACACAAACATCCCGGCCCCCTTGAATGCCCTAGCTTTCAACAAGTATCAATAAAATCTAATTCAACCAATAGAAACCACATAATAAATATACAATATTATTCTACAAAATATAATTTAAAAAACCTTAAAATCCTCACGGCACTTATAAATCACCTAATGTTAAACACGTCACTAAACACTAGAAGTCCTTAATAAACTAAACTTCAGTTTTCCACTGGTAAAATGCATAATTTATTAGCCGCCGGTTTTGTAATGTTTTTGGAAGTACGAACTGTGGCAGTTCGAACAACCCCGTCACTACCTGGATGCACCTCCTCGATGCGGCCCATAATCCAAGCAAGTGGAGGAACGTTGTCTTCCTGGATGATCACTAATTGCCCAGGTTGCAATTGTTCTCCCTTGGTTGCCTTCCATCTTCTTCGTTGCTGCAGATGATGCAGGTACTCCTTGTACCACCGGTTTCAAAAGTGCTGTTTGATTTGCAAGTCCTAAAACAACTGGTCATTTTACCCTCAAACTGCAGATGCCTAAAAACGCCGCCAAAAGGATTTTAACGACCCGCATTTCCTGTCCGTTGAACCCCCTGAAAGATTCCAATTGCTATTTCTTAGAACACAAACACCTTTAAAAAATTATTAAATTAGTGGTTTATCAAAGTTCAGTTATCTGCATTAAACACCACATCATTCCAGCCATATTTGTTGGAACACTATTTAGAGAACACATTCAATATTATTATTTGACAGGTAGGGCATGTTATTTCTGTTAATGCCCACGAGAGTATAGACCTCCATGATATGTATATAACATAGTCAGTTTAAGTTTTAGGTTAAATAACCACAAGCTGTATATACTTATAGTACGCAAAACAGACCGATTGTACAAACTCTAGGAGTCAATTAAAAAAATGATACTCTATGTTTACTCTAGTCTGATAATAATCCACATTGCATTTAATTAATATTTCCAGATTTTACAAACTGATATTATTCCACTATAGTAGTAGTTGCAATAAGACAATTCGATCTATGCTGTACTCATTCATTTAGCTTTACAAAACCTATTAATTTGGCTCAAAGCCCTATTAAAATATTTTGGGCTAAAGAGTAAGTTTTTCTTGAACAGGTGAACGCCATTGAATTCATTCTCAAAGAATATGATAAAAAACCACCAGGAAGTTCTCTCCATCTCCAACAAATTACAGATAGTTACGGTCCTGATATACTACATGTAATTTGCTTTATTATGGTAAATTCGTTTCTGTAACATTTCGGTTCACTACACAAACTAAATTCTTATTTCTGCCCTTATTTATTTCACTACATAAATATCGTTATAGGTTTTTTCATGTCCCAATTATACTAAATTACACAGATGTACGAAATTGATTTATGTCTATCGTAGGATTCGTAAGTTAGGCCGTTTATAAATAATGTATTGACATAGAAATTAACTGCACAAAACGATACATTATTAACAAATTCGAACAAGCAGATTATCTTGGTCTTATAACAGACAGTCTTCTGAACTAAAACGAGCAATTTACTTCGCCTTGTATTTGTAATACTTAAGTAACCACTCCACATTTATTTTACAGTAGCTCTAGTTGAACCCGTAGGCTACGCGCCAAGCTAGCGGTTAACAATATAAAATACAATAACTCAAGTGCAAATTGATTTCAAGCCGACTCTACGATACATGGAAAAACTATTCAATCCCCAACAATTATCCTATTCCTATATCCCAATTATGTTAAAATTATGGCAGATCTTATGTAAATATTCTAAAAGTTATATATAATCGACTGAGGCAAGGAAGTAGCCCCCACCTCGTCCTTTTTTATGAGGTGTTCAGTGATAAGGTGTTACATGAATCAGTTAGTTAGGATTCCTTATTTAATGTTTGAAACAAGATATTTCCTCGGAGGTGAATTGGACGCAATAGACCAATTACATGACTTCCCAAATTATCCGATTTAAAAATGTAAAATCAACCTGCCTCTATGATATATTTGGACTAAATTTAGTGAATTTTTTATCTTATTACAAAACTACCATCCCTTAAGAACATAATGCACACAACTCCCATGTCAACTTCTATCTAATTTTCTTACAATCAGAACAATGCCAAGACTATAGAACAAATTTATTTTATGGTATACTATATACGCATTGTGTTTTCTATTGGCTGCAGTTTACTTCTGGAGTTCAGGTAGACGGAAGTTCCAAGAGTAACAAGACAGGAAATATAATTATCCTCTGATATAAGAAGTTACATTTAATTTGATTTGACAGGTAATAGCGTTTGCGAACCTACTAACTAATTGCTATGCGAAGATCCTCCAATCTGAGGCAAGGTGCGAAATTAGTGTTGTCACGTATGCGATTATATATAAAGTTAGGCTGCAACGGCACTGTCAGCGTATATAAGCAGTGACAACCCTGCCTAGGATATGGTTTATATCCCATGAGGTCTTATATGTGTTTACCCGTATGGTAACGTATTATCTACTTGGTATTATATACGGTTTATATCCCACAAGGTGTTATATGTATTTACCCGAATGGTTACGCATTATCTACTTGGTGTTATATATGGTTTATATCCCGTGAAGTATCATATGTGTTCACCCAAATGGTTACGTATTATCTACTTGGTATTATATATGGTTTACAAGTATTGGGTCCTATTATGGTTGTTATACAAGACTTGTGTATAAGTAGTTGTTGGAAACAGTAGCGTAGTGCATATGGGTAGTTATATGAGTAGATAGTGTGTGTGGCATAATTAATCATTATTCCCTTAGCAATCATTCGGGAGGTAGTCAGTCGGCAAAGGTTGCATCGTAATTGCGCCTACGTCGAACTACTATTATTATTATGAATGCAACATTAATGCCAGGAGGACATCGACTGACTTTTACGCGGGGTTGTGGACACTAATTATACTCTCCCCTTCGCATGTAGGGCTGAGGGGGCACCCCCCCCCCGTGACTCCTGTGAATAACAGAGAGACTGGCTATGGGCTTGGTCAATAGCCTGGATCCCTCTGGAGGATTGGTGCACCAGAAGATATGCATAATGGCCATAATTGCTGTACGATTACGAATGACTGCGGCCACAGCAGTTATCCGGCAGATGAGTATCCATATCCTGTTCGAATCCCAATCCAAAGGCAGGGGCTGGAGGACCCCCGGTGTGTACAACTGCCCAACATCTATTAACAGATCGGTAAGTCTGTGTTTTATTATCTGCTGCATATCACCTGCCTGCCGCCACCAACGAGTTCTGATCGCATCCACTGTTTGTGCAATAATGAAAACATTCATGAACTTGATCTATGTAGTTTGATTAAGCGACTTCTAGGATGCGGTTGTCTAAGTATCTCTCTGAACTTGGGTCATATTACTCATATTTGGTCCATTTTACAGCCTCACTCTGAATTTTTCCTGTCTGGAGTAGTTCCAACCGAAGTAGTGATATTTAACTTGTCACACATCGTAGTGGTGCGGGGGCACTTGCCACCGGCGCTTAAAAGTAATAAGCGCCATCGCACCCATTATCACTTTCTTCTTCTTCTTCTAGTGCCGTATCTCTATAAGAGATGGTAATATTGTAGACAGCTGTCTTAAAACAATTATTAAACTAAATTGAATAGAACTGAATAGCCGTAAAAGTTATCAAATTTTTCATTTTAATTTCTGGAAATAAATAAAACAATTAGAAATTTATGCAGTACTAGACCAAATAGCCTAAGTCAGTGTATTTCAGATGCTTGTCTATACGAGGTCCTAGAAAACTTTACTCTTTTATTTAATGACAGTTAGGGCCCTTCGGCACTAACTATTGCATTATTTGGTTTTACTACCTGTTTTCATATTGTATTCACTAATACACTGTATAATCCAAAGAAGATTCCCAGTTTATGGTTATATGACTAAGACTTTCATGTTCCTCGGAAACTACAGTTTATTGTGTTTATATTTATCACTACTCCCGCATGTTTAAGTGATATTTATTCCCCGCTGTAATGACACACGCAAGTACACCCACAAAACGGCAAAGTAATGTCTAAAACGAATAAACATTCTAAAAGCAGCTTCAGTAGCTGCAACTTCAAATCTACTCTTTGTGCCTTAATAAACTTTTATAAAAATGTAGGTACACGGTTGTTGCGTATACCAGTGGACTTTTGTTTATTCAATCAACCGTGTGTAACGTGCGAACAACTATTATTTTCTACATTCCCTAACATACGGTAAATTAGCTATTTACTGATTAGCATTCAATTTTTGTGTAATTTCGTGCATATTCTGAATTTTCTACAGTACCTATACATTAAATAAACTCTAATTAAAAAAACCTTCCGACTGCGAGTTATATACAACTATAATAAATTCAGATCTATGGAAAATTCGGCTTAAAGAAAGTCAGGAGGATGGGAGTATCAAAAAAGAAAATAGCCGAAGCGATTGCAAATAAATTGAAACCCATCTTTGCTCTATATAAAATGTAATCAACAATTTAATTACAAATAATTACCGTCACAGTTAAGCCACCTATCCCATTGTTTCACTAACCGACGTATACCCTGCTCATAGAATTCTTGTGGCTGCTGATTGAACAAGTCTTCCACAACTATCTGTACTTCTGTGTCAGACTCAAAATGCCGAACTTTTAACGCCTTTTCAGCGGTCCAAAAATATGGAAATCGCAAGGCAATAAACCCGGGCTATAGGGTGGATGCCCTAAAACCCTCCATGTCTTTCGCTGAAGATTTTTTTACCACATTAGCAACATGAGGCCTAGCATTGTCGTGCAGCAAAATGACCCCACGCGTAAGTTTTCCTGGACGTTTCCGTCTTATTGCTTGATCAAGCTTATTCAAAGTTTCCTTGCACTGATTTACAATGACATTTACTCCAGGTTCCTTAAACTCTACCAACATGGGTCCTTCATGGTTGAAAAAAATGTTAACATCACCTTGTCTGCCGAAGGTTGCGCTTTAAACTTCTTCGTTGGTGGTGAACTTGAATGTTTCCACGGCATCGACGATAACTTACTGGATGATTCGTAGTAATGGCACCAAGTTTCGTCGGCAACTATTGACAGAAGAAAGTCATCGCCATTTTGCCCACAGTCTGTGAGATGTTGCAGAGATAAGCCTATTCACAAACATTTTTGTTCATTAGACGAGAGACCAGAAATCCATTGCGAACAAACTTTGCTGTAGCCCATATTACGAACAACAGTATGGACAGATCCTACAATCGCACCAACAATTTCAGAAATTTCTCTAATTGAAATTCGACGATTTTCTCTAATAAGGCCTCCCACACATGCCGTATTGTTTTCTGTTAATGCAGTACACCGTGCACCTGGTCACGACTCATCCATAGTCCCCTCTTTTCCATTCTTAAATTTTCAGCATCATTCCTTCACAGTTAGGTACGCAATACATGTATTTCCATAACTGCTTGCATTCGCGTATGAATCTGCAATGTCTGCACACCCTCAGCGCATAAAAATTGTTGGACGGCACGGCACGTTGATCAAACTTGGACGGATTTTCAACAACAAACGCCATTTCAAAATCGAAGTTTTAAAAGTCAGAATCAAATTCAAACGCAAAAAACTTATTAATGTATTGTTTACAAACACTACTAAGATTAATGTTACCGCAAGTCCAGCGGGAGCTCGCAGCAGTGCATTATTTCAACAGGCTCCACCCCTTATTTCAACAGGCTCCTCCCTTCGTATCATTTGCACTGGCTCCTCCCTCTTTCCTTGGCCTTAAATATGGAGCCCCTTGCTCCATTGAGGCAGTCGCTCACCGGCTCCCCTCCAAGAATCATCTAATAAACCAACTTAGAATACCATGAGAGTTTTACTTACCTAGAATATCCAATGAGTTTTCCGTGGGCTTTAACAGTCCCGGACAAGAATATCCAGTGAGTTCCGTGGGCCTTAACTGCCCCGGGTATCAATTGGCGCCCAACGTGGGGCCCTATGCAGACAACAGGCGACAGTGAGCCGCCGACCCGACGTCCTGAGACACGCCTCTGGAGCCGGCAACATCCCGACATGGCGGAAACTGATTCATCCGCCGCTGCCATCGCCGCCGCCAACAGCAACAGCGACGCATGGAGCGAATCAACGAATACTTCTCGGAGTACACAACCGAGTGGCGCCCAACAACAACAATTAGAAGACGTAATTGCGACACGTCTCCACAACCGAACCTTGACGCTTTCGCTGGCACCTGCGCCAACGCCGCCCCCTACTGCAACATTCGCGGGCACAGACCGCGAGGATCCGAAGGAGTTCTTGCGGCTGCTAGACCTTCACGCTTCCCAACATCAAGTCCCCTCTGAAGAGAGGACAGACGTCGCCACAGCACGGCTACGCGGGACCGCCGCAGCTTGGTGGGAGCCACTGAAGGGCCTTCCCATTCCCTTTGAAGAGTTCCAGGAGCGGCTTCTTCACCAGTTCAACAGCCCAGCGGTGCTGTCACGGCTAAGGAACCTCCTGTTCGACAAACCCCAAGGGAACGAAGCCATATACGTCTTCCTCGCGGGGAAGCGGCAGCTGGCCAACCGCCTCCAGGTTCCGTGGGACACCCTGATCCAACCACTGACGGAGCTTGTGAACCCGTCCATCCGACCCTGGCTCCGGTACCACCACCATGATGGAATTGGAGAGGCGAGCGGAAGCAATCGAAGCAGACGTTCGAGCGGCTAAACCAAAGGCCGCCGCCAGCGCCCCACCCCGGACAACGAACAGGGAACCCATGCCACCACGGTGCCACTACTGCCCAGGGGTCCACTACCATCGGGACTGCCCAGTTCTGGCGGACCGCCGAAACCAGCACCAGCCACCACCAGAGCCCGCCCGTCAGGCCGCCTTCTTCATGGATGCACCACTGGAACCCTCGACCGGTCCGGGAAACGGACCGTGGGTCGGACGCCACGCCGCAGCCACCGACGCCGCCGCCGACGCCCGACCAGAAGAACAGTAACGCTTGCGCAGGCCGGCAACGGGTGCTTCCTGCCGCGGATCACCATTGCCATCCACGGGGTACCCCACCCAGCGCTGTTGGACACCGGTGCCAGCCACAATTTCCTGCGAGCAGATCTAGCGGACAGCATCACGGCACTTCCAGCGGTGCACCAGGCGAACCTTGCAGGGACCCAAGCCACCATGGAAGTGATGGGAACGACCAACCTGTGCTACGGGATCGGTAATGACACCTTCACCTCTACCTTCCTGGTGGC
>JABXWE010005234.1:0-75432 GCA_014611495.1 Limonius californicus
CATGGGAATCTACGCCTGACGAAACTAACCAAGTATACTTCACTAATAGTACCAGTATACCTCTTCGTGTCAAGGATTTGATCTATGAGAAGCGGCGGACTAAAGGATGTGGCAAAGAACGCGTAGTGTTGCCGATAAACTTATCTATAATCGTTTAACGCGAAGACTACTATGAGAAGCACAAAATACTTACTTCGCCGAATATATTATAAATTTAAAGCAAGAAAATCACACAGTATGGAGAGCTACCAAAAAATTTAAGAGACTTCAAATTGCCATACGACCCTTAAGGAAAACAAATGGCCAGTGGGAAAGATCTGATAAAAAAAAACTGATACATCCGCAGAACATTTATCCAATGTCTTTAATCTCTTTGAAGCTACGCCAAATATAGATGATGATGAAATCGAAGAATTCTTAGAATTAGCGTGCCAAATGTCCCTCTTTTATATGCCGCTGACTTACCAGAAACTGAAAAAACCGTTATTGCCACTTTTGCAAATGATACGGCAATTTTATCTACTCATGAAAACTCGATTACCGCATCCGCAAATCTCCAACACTATCTAAATCAAATTAGTGATTGGTTTGACAAATGGCGAATTAAAATCAATCAATTGAAATCAGCTCAAGTGACCTTCACCATGGAAACCAGTATCTGCCCACCACTCGACCTCAAAAACGCATCTGTACCTGTAAAAAGAGAAACTAAATATCTAGGACTACATCTAGGCCAGCGTCTCACCTGGAATGCACACATTCACGCTAATCGCAAACAATTGGATCTGAAGTATCGTGAGATGTACTGGCTTCTTGGTAGGAAGACTAAATCGTCAATCAGTAACAAAATACTACTGTACAAGACTATGCTAAAACCAATTTGGACTTTTGATATACAATTGTGGGGATGTGCCAAACCAACACAAAGAAAAACAATTCAGCAATTCCAGTTCAAAACATTTCGTGTTCTGGTTGATGCGCCCTGGTACGTCACCAACCAAACTTTACACGATGACCTCGGGATTACATTCGTCGAAATTAGAGATTCGCAACGAATTACCACCGGAAGCTTCCTGGACACAGCAATCCATTAGTTCAACAGCTGTCCATTGATCACAAACCAGCAAGACGTCTAAAGACTAAAGACTTGCTGTGATTACTCTGCTGTGAAAGGGTATCCTTAAGGAGTCTTACCGACGGATAGTTCCTCTTAGCAATAGCGATACAATTTCTGTTAACACATTTACTTAATACTTCTATGTAAAGTAGATTGAAGTAAACTTTGTCAAATTAAAAAAAAAAGAAATGAAATACTTATCGAGCATCTGTCCTGTGAGCAATCGGCTTGGCGAGCAAATAATTGTTGAGCATAGAGACCCGCGAACAAAGGACAAGTGAACAGAAGGTTGCGAGCAAATGGCCGCAAGTAAGCTGGCGGCACCGTTTTTCTCTGATAGACTGTGTAAACTCATCACGTGATTAAGTAGATAACAAAAAAGTTGACGTTAACCTTAGACTAAGTTAAGATAATTGGTAGGTTATAATACCCGTCCTTTATTAAGGAAAGTATAGTGGATTGTATAACTTCAAATTCCTAATTTTCAAACGCGCTAGGAGACCCGCGGTTACTGAAAGTGACAGGTATATAGAACTTGACTGTGTCAGATTCTACAACACTGGTACGTTCCAACTACCCTAATAATTTTAGCTTCAGTTATTAATTTATTTCTATCAAACCGCTTATCATGTTTTTTATTGCGTTTTAACTTCACAATTATTAAATTCTTGTCAAACAAGAATCGTTTTAACGGAACCAACTTTTATTTCCTTTCATTAAAGTCATTTAGAGAAAAGTTAATAATAAAATGCCCTATTCTGATTAAGAGAACACGTATCGTTTGGCATCTTAGTTTCCAACTGAATAAATTGTTACAAGAGAGAATGGAAATATTTAACGATTTCATGTAAGAAACAATTTCGTGTCAAGATTGCAGACAAAAATTAGTACGCAAGGTCACGGCCTTCGAAATATGGGCAATATATGTAAAGAATATTTCATAGCCATGTATTACAAAACGTAAAGCAACGTTTGGATGTTAATCTCAATAAATCATTGCGTACACTATCAGCATAAACGGGTACCTCCTTTAAACTAATAATTTGATAAATAAGGATAGCTGAATTATTGAATTTTTTGTAACCAGGATAGTGCCAGTCCCACAAAGAATCCTCACATCCATTAATATAGCCTGTGGTACATGTATTGCCACATCTAAGTTGTGAAAGGCATCAACAATGTTATCGAAAATTCAATGATAACGTTGACTACGACGACAGATTAAATATGGCGAATCTTGGTTTCATCGCAGTGGTTACGTTCATTTTCTTCTTATCTTCATCGACCTTGTTCAGCAGGAAATTCAAACGATCTTACAGAAATGCTTCTACATACTTGTTAACTACATTATTATATCTCAAAACTGCATTGTATCTTCCTTGAATTAGTATATTTCCTGTGAAAATAAAGTCTGTTAATGTTATTTACTACACATTTTTAATTTTCTGATGTGCTACACAAGGTGTTTCGGAATTGCAAGGTACTATTTTAAGGATGTGTTCTCCAGCACGAAATAAACAAAAAAAATCATACAAACATATGGTTCAAATTAATTTATTATCGAGATATTCAAATTTAAAGATATTTATTTAAAAATAAAACATTCAGAGTAACTGTTCAAAGTGGTCTCCATTTTGTTGAATGCAGCATTCAACACGACGAATCCATGCTTCTATGGAACGCCTTACAACATCAGGACGACCCTTTATGGTTGCTGCTGCTTCCACGATGCGATTCCTCAGCTCTTTTTGTGGGCCAATAGACGTAGAACAAATCATAGACTTCATCCAGCCTCAAACCAAATAATCTAATGGCGTTATATCAGGAGATCGTGGTGGCCATGTAACAGGTCCGTTTCCACCAACCCATTGATTACCATATATTATGTTTAAATAATCAGTGACAATATGAAAAAAACGGGCAGGGTCACCGTCATGGATAAACCACATCCTCGGCTTATGGGCAATCGGAATGTCTTCTAGAAGGTCATACAGATCATTTTGCAAAAAATGCAAGTAAGATATTCCTGAAAGCCTTGTTGGTAAAAAGAAGGGGCCGATGAGATGGTCCCCAAGAAGACCACACCAGACTTTAATGAAAAGGTATGTTGGTAATGCATACTGGCAGTCGTATGAGGGTTTTCTCCGTTCCAAGTATGGGTGTTTCGAAAATTAGTAAAACCATTTCTTGTAAAACATTATTCATCGGTAACCAGTAGGCAGCTCAGGAAGTTAGGATCTCGTGTGCATTGTCGAATTAACCATTGGCAGAAATTTCTGCGCTTGTTATAATCTTCTGGTAACAGATCTTGCACAGGCGTAACGTAAAATGGATACAATTGTTGCTCACGCAATGTTCGCCATACGCTTGTACATGATACATTGAAAAGAAGTTACAATTTTCTGGTGCTAGTACTAGGAGATAAGTGAACAGCATTGAGTATCCCCTCTTCAACGTTTGCAGTTCGTCGAAATCTTTGCCAACCAGCGTTTATTCGTTCAGGCTTTAACGTGCCAGTGTCCCTAAGACGACTTTCAATGGCTTCAAACGTTTTACGATGTGGTATCCTTCTAGTGACAAATGTTTCATGGTATCTTCGAACAGCAGCAGCGCCATTTTTACGTACTTCGCCATAAATTAAAAACATGTCTGTTTGTTCTGCAAAACTGAACAAATTTGTGGTGTCTCCCATGACAATAACAAATTGAAGAGTCTTCAAGGTACTATTACCTCACGCGAAAACGAGCATGAATTAGTATAACAGGTTACTTAATACTAATCAACAGATTTAATGACAGATGTTTAATCAACTGTTAAAAAAATAAACGATATGAAATTTACCACTACTTGATTAATTTCGGACTTTTAGCTATTTATATTTCTTCTTCTTAGCGGTGCCGTCTTCATCATTGAAGGTTGGCAACAATTTGGGCAAAATCGTTTCTGTTCTTGGCTGTTCTTATTAGTGAATTGCTGTTCATTCCTGTCCAATCCCGAATGTTCTTGAGCCACGAGTACTTCCTTCTACCTGGTCCTCTCTTCCCTTCTATTTTTCCTTCCATAAGTAGTTGTAAAAGTTCGTTTGTTGTTACGGTAAACGTGTCCAAGGTAAGATGTTTTTCGTTTTTTTACCGTACCTAATAGTTCTCTGTCTCTTCCCATTCTTCTTAATACTTCTTCGTTTGTTACATAATACATCCATGATATACGAAGCATGCGTCGGACTATCCAGAACTCAAATGCCTGTAGTTTCTTTTCTATATTCTTTCTCATAGTCTATATCTCTACACCGTAGAGCAACGTTGAATATATATAACATTGAACGAAACGGTAACGTGTGTTAAGGTTCAGGCTACGATTTGTTAACAACTTCTGCATATTCATGAAGGTCGTTCTCGCTGTCTCTATTCGAGTTCGTACCTCTAAATCAGGGTCTAAGTCTTCTGTTAGCCAGCATCGAAGGTATTTAAGTCTAGGAACTCTTTCAATGCGTGTGCCGTCTACTACAATATCGGCTAGGACATTCGGATTTTTACTAAATATCATTATCTTTGTTTTTCTGATGTTTAATTTTAAACCTACGGCCTCTCCTTCCGCTACGATTGCATCCATTAAATGTTGTAATCCTTCTGGACTATCCGAAAACACTACCGTGTCGTCCGCTTATCTCAGGTTGTTTAGTATTTTTCCCTTAACTTTAATGCCGTCATTAGTGTCTTGTAGTGCCCTTTGAAAGATTTCCTCTGAATATATATTAAAAAGCAGAGGTGACAGGACGCATCCCTGCCTCACTCCCTTTTTTATTAAGGTCTTTTCCGAGCTCTCGTCTTCGGTTCTCACTGTTGCAGTTTGTTGCCAATATAGATTTCGAATTAAGTTTACGTCTTCTGCGCCTAGTCCTTTTGATTGTAATATTTTAGTTAATGTGTTGTGTTTGACATTGTCGAAAGCCTTTTGATAATTGATGAACCACGCGTACACATCTTTTTGCTGGTCTCTACATTTTTGTAGTAAAATGTTGAGACTATAAGGTGCTTCTCGTGTTCCCATTCCTTGTCGGAAGTCGAACTGTGAATCGTCGAGATCGGCCTCGCATTTTCTATATATGCGCTGTTGCAAGATCTTTAAAAAGAGCTTTAACACATTACTCATTAGACTAATCAGTCTAAACTGATCGCATTTGTTAGCATTTGCTGTTTTTGGTATGGGAATGAAAATTGACTTCAACCAGTCACTGGGCAAGACCCCTGTTCTGTATATAGTGTTAAAAATATTCCGATGTTATCTTCTTCTACGAGTTTAAGGAAATATTCATATACTCCGTCTGGTCCTGCTGCTTTTCCTTTTTTTGTGGTCTTGAGTGCTCTGATTACTTCTGATTTTATAATATCTGGTCCATGACCGGATGAGCCAAATTCTTCCTCTTCTATTCTTTCATCACTATACATCTCTTCTATGTACTCCTTCCATGCCTCTTTTAGTTTTAATTCAGTCATGATAAGTTGACTTTGCTTATTCAATAGCTTGTTATGTGGTCTTCTATTGAATTTTCCGCAAGTCTTTCTGACCATCTTGTGCACATTGAAGTTATCGTGTTTCCCTTGTGCTTCTTCTATTTCGTTGCACCTCTCGTTCATCCAATGTTCTTGAGCTTCTCGAATCTTTCTTTGAATTAATCGTTGTACTTGTTTGTATTTATCTTTAACATTCAATATCTCGGTAATACATTAATTTGAGCCATATGTTTGTATGAGCTTTTTTGTTTTTTTCGTGCTGGAGAACATATCCCTAAAATAGTGCCGTGTAATTCCGAGACACCCTGTATATTATTGTATGTGACGGGCCTAACAAGCTTTTTCGTCGGGCCGCAGCAGTAGGGAGTGGTTCAGGAGAAACGCATAAGGGAAGGAAATCTGACGTAGTTGTGTGCAGGGCAAGTCACAATTAGTGGTCGTCATCCTCCAGGTTACAGCTGAATGCAGGTTCTCGTAGGAGGGCCGAGAAACCCGCCTATTACGGTAATCGTACTCACTCTTATTGTGCCTCCTCCTGTATATAAAGCTTACAAAGTTCATGCACAATAAAATACACAGAAATAAAAAATATGATGAATTTTAAGACAAATATAGCTAATTATTGGTTGAAATGGGTAACACGTATTGTACAAAAAAATACAAGCAAAACGGTAATAATTGTAGTTGAACACAAGTATGGGACGTTCAAACAAAGAGCTTGCCGCCGCTGGCTTGCGATATTTACTTTACTAAACACACAGATCTGCGCAGTCAGTGACGCTCGAGTTTACAGAAATTAATTACACTTTACGATTAACAAGTAATAGCAATTGGCGACTGAAAGTCACTTTGTGTTGCATCAAGAAAAGGGTTCAGCACCTTAAACCAGTCAAATGAATCTCGGAACAAGTTTACACCACAGCACAATTAACAATTTTTACCTTAGTTTTCTTCAGCTAGGGAGTAGAGAGAGAGGCACAATTTGGAGTGTTCCTAGGTCCTTGCAAAGCAGAAAAAATCGCAGGCACGTCACTGAAAGCTGGATCACGATTGCACCAGCAATCGCCAAGACGTTCTTCGGGAAATGGGAAATGTCGAGGGTTCTTGCCGTCAGGAACGAAATGGGGTTCGATCCTAATCCGCAACAGAGATAAGCATATTCGCAATGAGTTGCCTTCCAAGGGTTAAATCCAGCGTATTTCTTAAATTAGACACTTGGCGATGGTTCTGCTCACCCCACGGTGATAACAGCGATACGAAAATTCACGCGATGGACACCCATTGAATCCCAAGCCGCCCCTGCAGTAGTTGTTGTCGGCGCTGAGGTCTTAGCAAGCAATCGGGTCGAAAGGAGATTTTAAGTCGACTCACTTTCAGTACTGGTTGTCGGCGCTGAGGTCTTAACAAGCAACCAGATCGAACGGAGATCTTAAGTCCACTGCCGAAACAAACGAACGCAAATGTCCAGCAGCTGGAATATTTCACCATACTACGAAATATGTAGCAAAAAATCTAGAACAATTAACACGTAGGGTTCCCTCAAGGGCAGGAAATTTCCAGCAAACATTCACGGTCAAGCACGTAGACAAACTATTTATCGGAATTTCTCTGGGATAACAAAAAACAATGGCACTAAACTAAATCAAACGAACATGACATGTGATTATATTTAAATTTGTATTTAAGAGATTTTTATCGTAGTAACTACACCACATGAGAACAAGAGAACAAGGGGACTTTATAATAAAAAATAATTATTTGGGCATAAATCAAAGAATTATAAAATGCGATTAATAGAAATTATAAGATACGAGAAGTGTTCTAATTTACACAGTAATGTTTACATTAGAACCTCATCTGAAGACAATTCCAAGAATGCAATTAATTAAATGTTGCCCATGCCTCTTGTTAATATATCCAAGGCGACTGATTCGCTATAATATTAGTTTGACAGTTACAATTACGATGTTAGAAAGTTGTGTTCGTTGTAGCGTAGAATCACACATAATAATTAAATTTCTTACGAAGGAAGGCTCAAATTCAACTGAAATTCTTACATAGCGTGAGAGCACAACAAGGCGATCAATATCAGACGGGTAACAGTTCCACAAATTTTTCAAAATTTGCAAATTAGTGTCGACTTGTTGAGCAACGAAAACAAGTTGAATCGTTTGTAAGTCGCTTCCTCTCTGCAGTAGCGACATAAAAAAGAGGGAGATGAATTTTTGGAC
Organism: Limonius californicus; assembly: GCA_014611495.1. NCBI lineage: Eukaryota > Metazoa > Arthropoda > Insecta > Coleoptera > Elateridae > Limonius > Limonius californicus. The sequence continues at coordinate 7,863 of JABXWE010005234.1, forward strand.
TTAATTGTGACAATTGGTGAAACCTGGGTACATTATTTTACTTCTCGGTAAAATCGCTCAAGCATGCAATGGCGGCACACCACATTTCCAAGAAAAGAAAAGGTGTTGTCAGATGATAAAGTGATAACAATTTTTTGAGATTTTTGATGGGTGCAGGTAAAATTATTAACAAACTTCAGTGGGACACCTTCTTTCGCATGCAGCATACAATCCTGATCTTGCTCCCACCAGTTTTTATTTGTTCTTCTTAGAGTGCTTTATCTCTTACGAGACGTAGCGATCTTCTCTGCTCTGCCTCTGTTGCGCGTTTGTTTTTTTAGAGTGTCACAGACATAGAGGACCTACAGTTTTACGTGGGCTCCGAACCATGGGAAGTGTAAATACTTCTACTCCAGAGAAGATTTACTAGCCAGAATACCTCGCTGGTTTACCATTGCCTTGCGAGGGAGAACGGTCGTTAAAAATCCGATGTTCCGGTGCCGGGAATTGAACCCAGGACCTTAAGCGTAGAAGTCTAACGCGCTAACCTCTAACCCACGACCGCCAGTTTTTATTTGTTGAGTCCATTAAAAGAATTTTTGCCGAAAAAATATTACAGTCAAATAACTACGTGGAAGCTGCTTAAGTGTAAGTATGCATGCAACCCAAAGACTTCTTCTAGGAAGGCATTGAAAGCTTTCAGGTTAGTAGTGCACGTGCATCGCTAGGCAGGGAGACTACATTGAACATTAAAAAAAACTTCATCGTTGTTATATTGTAGTACAGAGGGCTCATAGAACCTATACCATTGTAGGTAATTAACAGGCCATTGGCCTATACACAGAAGAAGAGGAAGAAGAAGAACTTTTTAGAAATGAATTCATGTTCAAGTTTAATCGCTCCTTGTATTTGAAAGACAAAATTAAATTCTCCTTTACTGTTTAATCCTGCAAATGCTTGTGGGCTTTATGTCCATGCTTTATAGTTTCAAACATAGAGATTATGACCCAAATAGGCATTGTGACCAAAGTGGGAGTGGAAACCACATATTAGAAGTGGAGGCTGCGAGGTGCTGGTGGGTGCTGTATCCTAGATCCATTGTATTGGCTACCGAAGGGAGTCGGTGGTTGCCATCGATTTACACCCACGTGATATTGTTGTTTACAACGGCAGCACAATTCAGAGCAGTGAATTCCGAATACAACAATTATATGAAATAAGTTTCTGTTATAACGTAGACAGTCTCTCAATTAAAATTTTAATTTAAAGTCACATACACTTCAAAAACTTCTATTTCGGTCTTTGATGCACAAATCAAGTTCTCTAGAACATTCCTCAGAAATGTAGAACGCTAGGTAGCATTATATAATGTAGGCACTAATAAAGCACAATTTCTTGTGTACTTATTGTTATTACATCTGAAGTTATGTGGTTACATTTAAATCTCTTCCATTTATTTGGTGATATTTGTTCGGTCCCACTGCTGGCACTAATGTATCCATTTGACTCAATTGTAGCAGCTGAATTCAGCTTTATAATTTGGCAATTGCCATTGTTTAGCCAAAATCGCTCTCCATGCCTTAACATTAAAAAAACCCTTCAAACAGTTTTAAATTGATGTATGATTTTATTTTTTTGGAGTAATGTCGCAACTCTGCTGCCATGAGCTGCAAATAAATATTTTTTAAGTTTCATTGGTATGGAAACCCCAAAATTTAAATCACTGTTAATTATTTCAAAATATGTATGGCATAGTTGTATTAGGAAATCTAACTTACGAATTTTTTAAATACGCGCTAAGTATGTGCTATTCAATTATTGCTGGTGCATCTAAAGGCGGCCTAACAGGAATACAACTATATAATGTACAACCCATTTATTTTCCTGTAGACGAACTAGTTAGTGTTCTGATACGTATGTGAGGCATCCGTACAACGTACATGTATCGTCTCTAACGGCGTGAAGCTGATAGGAAAAGTTGCGACAGGCTGAATGAATGGGGAATTCATATATAGGTAGGTTATGTCAGTCTGACTTAATCAAAGACATTCATTTATTCTTTAAAGCCAATCTTTATGCAAAATTTAGAGTATAATACTGCACTTTGTAGGTTACAGTTATAACTTGAGACATAAACTATTTTCGGCAGCTCTCTTGGAGTAATTTGTGTTAACATATCAGTCGGCCAGTATTAACAAATATTAATCCTTAAAAGATTATCTCGGTAAGCCACATGTTCACAAAACTATAAGTTTGTAGTTGCGATAACTCAATGCTGGCGATACGTATAAAAGGCGAAAATCTTTGCCTTTTTCTTGCATTATTAATTAATTACTTTCCACTATTTAACCTCGCCCTTCGCGACAAGGTTCTAAGAGGCCGTTAGTTACGGCCACTACTCCATGTATATTGCATTTTAATTTTGCTTGTAATAACAGGATATAACATCATTTTATGATAGTGATGCTATACATATTAAAATATGTTACGTTCGCTTGATTTTGCCACTTCATAGGAATTAAAGTCTTATTTTAATTGTCGCTCCGTAATCCATTGCTATTTTATTATTTCCAAAGATTAATTTATAGGAGGCCACTTTTTCGAAACTTAAGGAACGCTGTCGTGCATGTTAGTCTGTTTATGCTGACCGAAAGTAGTTCTTAGAATCCTTTGCTTGCTGGAAATTTCCTGCCCTTGGGGAAATTCCACGAGTTAATTGTTCTGGAATTCGTGCACCACATTTGGTCATATGGTGAAATCTTCCGTCTGCTTGGCGACTTCCTTTCGTTTTTCTCGTCAGTCGGTTTAACAACTTCGCTCGACCCGGTTTTTCATTAACATCTCAGCGCCGATGACAAAAACAAAGACGAGGCAAGAGTGAGCCGTAGCTTCTGAGGCTGAACGGAAGTGATTTTGTAGAGCCGGAGTTGTATGCCTCTGCTAAATTATTATATCGTGTTGCTTTCTTGCCTTGGGAAAAAAGAATCTTCGACTTGTGTCGGATTAAAAATTTAGCAGAGTGTCAGCTTCTTGTAAAGACAATTCAGTGAAATTATTCTCTCGACTTGTGTCGGATTAAAAGCCTCAATCCACGTGATTTCCTCCACTAAGCCTTTGCAAGTGATAATCCCGTGCAGCGGCGGAGATTTTGGCTCCTGAAGTTTCCGTCTTCTTTTTCTCTTCGAAGAACGTCTTTGCCCGTAACGTTGTCCCCATCATGATCCAGTCTTCAGGGGCGTGTCTGCAAATTTTGCCTGCTTCCCGAAGATTGTTTTTCTTGTTTGTTCTAAATTACATTATTTGTGTGTTATATTTTACTCAATAGATTTAGATACAGCTAAACCGTAGTACGATTTTTATTCTGGTGTATTTTATTGTGTGCATGAACTTTGTAAGCTTTAATTACAGGAGGGGGCACAATAAAGGTGAGTTCGATTCCCGTAAGCTGCTGGCTTCTCGGCCTTCCACGAGAACTGGTAATCTGCTGTGATTTGGAAGGTGGCGCCCGTTAATTTCGACCTACCCTTTACACAACTAGGAAGATTTCCCTCCCGTAAGCGGTTCCCGTGAACCACCCCTACTCCTCTGAGTTAAGCCGAAGGCCATTTTCCATCTTTCCTGTTGCGGGTCGACGAAAATGCTCGTATGGCCCGTAACAAATAAAATAGTACAAAGTGTTGTCGGCATTGAAACTTTAGATAACTGTATTATTTGTAAAACTAAACGATATGAACTATTATTTAAATAGTCAATATTTTGTTAGAGTGAGTGAAATTCCAATTTCCATGTTTGAGGTAAGCTGTTAATAAGCACACTCGGATGTAAGTACACAGACTTAGCTCATAACACCCTAAAAAGCTACTCTTTCTATTGGAAAATGTACCGCAAATGTGGCTGATGTCAAATTTAAAATGAAGCAATTTTTAATCAAATTTCAGGCGCGCGATTACTTTTTAATATTTTAAGAAACATGGATATATCATATGAAAACGGATTTTAGAGTGGCAGTTAATCCACTCTATTGCTTTTAATTACAAGTTTCTGGTGGTAATTCAGGAATTATGTTTATTCACCGAAAGTTTATAAGCAGTTTGCGAAACACCGTAAGCCTGTGCCTGCTGAACCACGGCACGGCTCACGAATATGTTTATTAAAACAGGCTGTTAACAGCGTTTAGATTCAAGTTGGTATTCAGCTACATGTTAGGCGTATCAGCCGTATTAAGTATAAGAAAGATCACCTGCCTGTACCGTACATGTGGGAACGTTTCTCTGAAGCTATTTACAGCGTGGAAACTTTTCTGGATGATTCAACATCTTAGAATAGGATGTTTATGTAACAATCTGTTAAAATTTATTAAATATGGCATGTTAACAATATTCATTCGCATTTGGGAGCCTAAGAGCAATAATTGAGCAGTTAAATCGAGTAGATATTTACAGAACAACTAGTTATTTTAAGGCTGCTTGAGTTATGTATTTGTTATGCAACACCCCAGCTAACCCCATAACCTACGATAAGATAAAACCCTATCTTCAGACTAACCAAACCGATAACCATTTAGTATATAAGTCCTAATCTGTAATAGTTTTATCAATCTTAGTTTGTACTTTGCTGCAGAATGTGATTCTGCCCATTTTGTATTTGCTCTGTATTCTTTCTGTCTAAATAGAATAGTTTTAAAAAGCATTATTTATACAGTCGTAATTTAATTCATGCGACCTGTATGAGCATAATACATCAATAAACCGTTACTGTAAATTATACCTCTTTATTGTTAAAACGATGAAACCGCAGATTTGGAGTAAATAACAATTGGGATGATTAATTTAGTATTAAACGCGGCGGTAAAGCACAAAAGGGCTCTATAAAACTACTTTTCCTTTAAGCTTATTGCTGTTTCTAAACAGGATCGCAATTCCATAAACCGCCACCACTTTCATATTTTTAAGACATAATATTTCGCAGTGCATTATGATTAGAGGATATTCATAAACATGCCGCCAAAAAGTAAATATAAATAAAAGGCAGAAGTTGAAATTAAGCAGCTTTATACTGGATATATAGCGTGTAAACAGCTAGTGTAATAAACTCTTACAGCTGGTAGTACTCGTCAAAATAAAAAAAAAGGTTCTATAAATATAAATAGCGTTTTAAGAGAGCTTGAAGGAAAAATAAAAAATGGGAGTTTCGTTTCACCACAGCTACTGCGAAATCAAAATCATAATTAAACTTTGCACACATATGTTACATCGTACGTAGAATTAAATGGTGTTAGAATGAAATTGAATTCCGCCTGCGGTAAATGAAAGTGTACGGATAGAGTAGTGCACTGGATACTGTTACCGGTCCGAAGCCCAGGTAAAGGAGGAGGGTTGGTGGGCTAGACTAGTACTCAACCCACCGTAAAAAGTAAATAACACTCATAGAACCTACGGACATGGCAAGAAAATGGACTATGAACACGGAAACGATTCCACCAAAGAATGTATCGGAACAAACACAATAATCATTAATAATTATGGACCACAACAAACAAGACAACCCTGATTGATGAAATGGTAACAACTCAGTGAGAAAATGGACAAAGAAAAAGGAACAATAAATTAAATAAATTGACCATCACGGAGGGGAAGGAAAAGAGACACTGGAGAGCAAATAACAAACGAGTGGCAACATGGAATATAAACGGAGAGAACACAAAAGATCAAGAAGTCCTGATGGAAATGGAAAGAAATAAAACTGACCTATGCTCATTAAAAAAAACAACAAATAAGGGCCAAGGCACACGACAGTATAATGCATAAATCTTGATCTATAGCGGTGTTACTAAGGAAGAAAGAGGTAAAGAAGGAGTTGCAATGTTAATTCTTAAAAAATACGTAAATAGTAATAGGGACATCAAATATATCAAGATTATTAAGAGATACCTGGCAATCAGGAGAGACAAGTTATTAATATTTGTGGCGTACGCACCTGAGAATAGAAAACCTAAACAAGAAAGAGAAGATTTCTTTGAGGAACTACGCAAAGAAATGTCATGTGTAAGAGAAATCGAAAAGACGCTGATAATAGGAGACCTAAAAACGCCCGAATTGGAAACCAGATAATAAACGGTATGAAACAAAGATTTAACGAAGTTGTAGTAAATCCGAATGGCGAACTGCTAATACAATTGTATGGATACCACAATTTAGGAATATGTAAGACATATTTTTATTTGCAAACTAAATACAAGTACACTTGGTATAATACAACAGGATTAAAGTCTACAATTAATTACATACTATGTAATAGAGCAGTAAAACAAGAACAAATACTGTCTATAAGAACCCTAAACTCAGCAGATATAAACAGTGGATAAGGGTTAGTGCTGGGAAAACTAAGAAGGCAAATACCGAAAAAACAAATCAAGTGCAGCAAACCAAGAAGGCAAAGAAGAAAAACTGAAGATACAACTGTTACAAGACGAAGCGGTCCGAAATCTGTATCAAAATCACCTAGCAAACAACGTTGGAAATAAAAACATAGTAATAACAGACGGTGTTGACCAGCCTTGGAATAAATTAGAAAGAAATATATTAAGGAGTGCTAAAGAGACATTGGGCACAAAAGTAAAAACCATCAGAAAGGGAATAGAAGGACACCATGATACACAAGGGAAATCAAAGAGCTAAGTAAAGAAACAAGAAAAGCATTAATGAAATACAATATAAATAGAACACCAGAAAACTATAATAAATATTAATAAACATAGCACTCAGAAGCAGATATGGAGAGTCATAAGGAGTAATAAGGCCGATATGAATGAATATGTAATAATAAATGATATTGACTCGGAATTAAGGTGAATTTCTTCAAGGAATTATAAGGACCAGATGTGGTTGGGATACAGAATGACGATCAAGAGTTTATAACTACAAATGAAGAACAAGATATCAGTTTAGAAGAAATTAGATAACAAACGGCAAAATTAAAAAACAGCAAATCTCTATGGCACTACACAATAAACAATGAACTTTTAAAATATGGAGGTGAATCACTTGAGAATGAATTACTGCAACTACAACAAAAAACCTTTCAAGATGTTACGGGCCAATCGAGCTTTTTCGACGACCCGTAACCAGATGGATGGAAAACGGCCTACAGCTTAGCTCAGAAGAGTAGGGGGAGTTCGTGAAAATCGCTTATGGGAGAAAATTTTTCGTTGTGTACAGGGCGAGTCAAAATAAGTGGGCGCCACCTTCTAAATCCAGCTGTTTTTAGGTCCTCGTGGAAGGCCGAGAAGCCAACAACTTACGGGAATGGAACTTACCATTATTGTGCCTCCTCCTATATATTTAAAACTTGCAAAATTCTTACACAAACAAGTACAAAAGACACAATAAGAGGCAGTAAACTTTTATCACACATATAATTAAACGGTTAAAAATGACAATACAAGAAAATGACAAGTGACAACGCTATAAGTCTTTATTACATAATTATGTTTGTATTGTTTCTTAAATAAAATATCCTTCTTGCGATATGTTTTACCAATTTGTCTTTAGGTAGCTGTTACATATAAAATTTAACAGTCGTTACATAAAAGCAAAATTTGAAGTTTGCAAGATAACGCGAAACAAAAACGATTACTTTTACACATCACAAAACTTGATCTTTTACCTTGAACGGAAATAGGAGCGGCCGGCACAATACTGGTTCACAAGGTGATAAAAATCCATGGGTATGACCTTGAAGCCTAGATTGAAGGAAGCTAACATCCAGGGGCCCGGAACTTGCATTCAGCGCACCGATGATAACCGCAGAGCGACGGAGCTAGTTTCGAAATTAATCCGCCTAACGGCGATCGGCCAATTCACCAAGAAATTGCCTTTACCGGGGTTGAATAAAGTGTTTCCCTTTTAAATCCGGCAGTAGCCGATGGTCTGTTTATACCCCTTGGTAATAAAACAGCGAAACGGAACACACATAACAGATACCCCTCAAAAAGCTCAAAAGCAGCCACTTGCAGCACTCGATATATTTACGGCCCTCCCCTGAAGATGTAATTTGGGAAGACATCGGAGTCATGAAAGGTGGAAGACTGACTGACGTAAAATCGCAACGGGAATCTGCACTCTCCCCAAAAGATTGCACCATATTTCGAAAGGTTATGAAATGTTCTAGAATAAGGGACACGTGAGTTCTCGGAAATGCTCGAGGTCGCGCACGAGAAAAACAAAAGTCGGCAGTTTCGACACAAAAGGAACTGTCAACATGTTTCAAACTTCGAAAGACAAAACAAAATAGTGAAACGGTAACCCAAAATAAGACTGCAATTAAAATAACGTTATTAATTCCTACAAAGCGGCAAACAAATTAAGAATTTAATTCATATAAAGCGGCACATTTTAAAATGAACAAACAAAGAACAGAAGATACTAAAACATGGAAAAGTAGTATAGTTCAAACCTTAGGAAGCGTGATAGATAGATTCCGGGTAACTACCGGGGAATAACTCGACTGGACACCTCGCTTAAACTTACGACAACAACAATAATAGAAAGAATAGGAAACACCATAACTCTCATAGACGAACAACAAGGTTTTACAAGGGGTAGGTCCTGCACCGATGCCATCTTCATAACACAACAACTTATAAAAAAAGTCACTGGAGTACAATAAGCCAGCGTTTATGTGTATGATAGATCTACAAGAAGCTTTGGACATGATACTATTAAAAGATTGCAAGTAGCAAATAAAATTATGAAATTAATAGAATAGATATTGCTGTGTTACATAAGGCTAAAATTGAATTATCTTAACTTATTACTAAATATGTAAAGCTATGTAAAGCTTTCTTGAAAGAAATAATTTGTTTAAACACATAGAATTCATATTTGATTTATTTTTGTTGGTTTCCGATGTCGTTTTGCCATCGTAGACTGTAATATTCAAGTCCTTGGTACAAATACAAATATTTTTAAACGGATATTTCTTCATAAAAAGTTAAATTAGTTCATAAGATTTTCATGTAATTTAGGTAACTTTTGTACTTAATTTCTATTGATTAGAAATTTTCGATTCTGTCCTTGTTTTTGGACGTTGCTTAGAAACGATGCTTGTTTTATTGAATTTTGTAGAGGTTTCTGGCAAGGAAAAATAGGCAGTTTCAGTTTTGTATTTGGGGAGAAAGCACACTTTCGACTCCGTAATTGTTAAAATTTTTGTTAAGTTTGAATGATCTAACAATAAAACTTTGTGTTGTGTTGTTTTAAGTTGATTTGAGTATTTTTCTTAATACTTACTGTGAAATTACCAAGAAAATTGTGAAAATTTTGTGCTTCGGAAAATAAAACTGAAGGCTGGCGTCCGTCAACGTTCTTTTGTTTTCAAAATGGATGGTCCGATTTTTTTTTTATTGGAACTCAGAACATGTTGTTATCGCTTTATCTAACCCAACATCTATAAAAAAAGAAAAATAAAATTAATGAAGTATTAAAATGAATTTTAATTTAATCAAATAAATAAAAAAAGTTTAATTACTTGTTTAAAAGAGGTTATGTTTTTTAAAACCAAACAAAACTCAAGTGATCGTGTTAACAATGAAAGTTTGGAAGTTACTTACTTTTGATCGGAAATTCCTGTGCCAAGAATTAAGCTGCACTACACACTAGTTATTGAAGGTTGGAATATTTCGATAAATTTGGAGAAGATTCCAAGACATGCTGATAAGAAACGCAATTGTACCGCATTCGATTTGGATAAACGCAATGATTAATTTCAAGGCCGACCACATCAGCGTTTTTGAATATGCATCAAGTTCTAAAATGGTGGGTGAAACCAAAGAAGTTCCATCTCTGTAATAAATTAGGCAAAGATGGGATTTAACGTAAAATTTGGGGAACGTGTGAAACGGTTATTAAAATGATTCTTTTACAGCTGAAGGCTATAAACCCTGCGTATAAATTCGCTAGCTCTGTTGAAAATGGGAAAACAACCCCTAAACTACTGACAAACGAATTATACCTGTAATAATATTCTCTGAAATTTAAGTGTGAAGTACGAATAGGGAGAACGACCCAAATTCCTATTTCACACCAAATTTTTCAACTGGTCTTATATACAGCGTAAGTTCACAGGGAGACGACCCAAGTGATTTACGCTCGGTATATATTCCCACACTTCGCTGAACACAATTCGCAGCTCGAATTAGAAAAAGGGCAATATGACCCCTAAGCAAACGAGCTAACGAATGTTACACGGGCGGGCTTGACTTTGTAAACAAATTGAAGTTAACTGGGATGAAATAAAACTTTACTTTAACGGGTACAGGTAAGGTAACGGAATTCGGATTTCTGGTAACAGGTAATCGAAACGGTATCTAACTGGATCTTGGCTGGAGTACTTCCTTCTCGGATTGAGCGACTCAAGTTGTTCGTTTTGGGAGCTGGTGTTCGTATTTATACCTTCCATTCCCAGTCTAAAATGTTGTTAATAATTTTATGTTGGCGGGGAGACCTACTGATAATAAAAACAAGGTGGGAGTCGGGTACTAATCCTGAATGCCAGCGACACCAGCGCCTTTATGTCGCACTACGCGGTCACACAATTTAATTTAAAATTTATTTACACCGCACACTGAACACTTCGTTACAATTTATAAAAAATTATCACTTCTAACTACAGCAATATATACCGACAATAAAGTAACAATTAAGGTAAATGGAAAATTCCTGGAACCTATTGATGCCACAGCTGGAATTCGACAAGGGGACTTGTTAAGTCCTTTATTATTTGATATAGTGATAGAAGAGGCAATTACAGAAGTGAAAACATGAGAAGGCTATAAAATGCAGGACAAAGATATAAAAATCGTGTGCTACGCTGATGATGCGGGACTCCTAGCAGCAAGCGAAGACCAGTTCCAGCGATTACTAATGAAAACTGCAGAACCATGCGAAAGACACAATTTGAAGATTTCGACACGAAAGACTAAATGTATGACGATAAGTAAAGAGCCGATAAGATGTAAAGTGCAAATACAGGACGATTTAATAGAATAAGTATCCTCTCTTAATTACTTAGGACTTAATATAATCATTGTAGCAACCTTAAACAGCAACTAATGCCACAAGTTGTAAAGGCGTCCAAGACATCTGGCGCACTAAATAACATAATATGGCATAATAAATATACAAATACAGTAGTCAAAGATCGAATCTATAAAGCTACGATACGGCCAATACTCACGTATGGTGCAGAATCGTGGGATGATACGCAAGGAACTAGACAGATGATGGAAACGGCCGAGATGAAACCTTTAAAGAAGATAGTGGGAAAGACACGTAGAGATAGAGTACGTAACAAAGACATAAGGAACCAGTGTGACATACAACCCATAAATGAACGGATTCCGGTTAGAAGGCGAGAATTGAACAATTACATTCAAAGGATGAATGAAGATCGATTAGTTAGGGTAGTAGAAGATAGATCACCCACAGGAAAACAGTCCCCTGGAAGACTAGCAAGGAGATGGAGGTAGTCAGTAGACCAGTAGGGAAGAATTGAAGAAATCCTATAATGAAGAAAGGAGAAGAAGAAGAAGAATGAAATTTCTGTAAGACTCATAAAGGTTAGTTTTGGTGGGAGTGGAGGGTGATTTTCATGATAACTTTATTATTTTCAACGATTTTTAAATGCTAGTGTAATATTCGAGAAAATTGAACAATGCTAACTAAAGAAGGTACTGTTGTTTCAAATCGATATACCCCACCGTTTTCCAGATGAAAAGTGTTAATGCACGTGTAAAGGAAAAATTAATTTTATTGTAGTATATTGTATTAAATAAATACGGCGATAAATCAATGATTCCGTTGAAATTTACTAAAAACACGATAATTTTGTAAGTGCAAGGCAATAGTGGTAGAATGAAATCTCTCACTACCCATGAGGGTAACCTACATAGGGGAGGAAGGTGGTATTTTACACTATTTTTTACACCTTGTATAAAACAGAAACGAGAGCGATACTTAATTCTTCATATAATAGTGATTAAAAAATTCTATTAGAGTATTATTTTGGTTTCCAAGTTTCAGAATCATTCTTAGTTACAGATTATAATCTTACTTTTTCCTTTTGGAAAAGGCGATGAACATTATCTCTTCCACAATGTTGATGCATTTATTAATTTCGTATTCTTTCCGACAGCATCATATTTTTCGTTCCGAATGTCTGCTTCTAGAATCGCAAGACACGGCCATAAAGTAAGGAACTAATTCATGGGTATTATGATTTTATGGTGTATCGGACTAGTCCAAACCAGCAACAAGCACTCTACAGTAGTATTCATGATAGATATGCTACACGTACACGGCTCGCATAAAGACATTCATCTTTACCAGAAGAACATCGGCAACTCAGGATTTATATATTTGTTCCACAAATATTCAGTGAAAATATTGAGCAGTACTTTTAAGTAAAGATAAACGGATCATATCACTGAAACGCAATTTACGTAACTACCGGTGGTGTCACTATTAACCAATAGTTTTAATTAAACACTATGAAATCAGAACAAAGCACGAATCATGTTTCGGTAAGAATTAGCATTTATTTAAACCGCAACCGTTCTGTATTATGCATCAAACGCGTTCAAAATCCTAATAAGTATACAATGAACCAAATTTCCAGCCTATTACTTTACTATTAACGAATTTAAGTTATGTTTAGAACAACTAAATTTATTAATACTTTGATACAAATTTAACCATGAAAGTTAGCGGAATATTTAAAAGTCCAAGAAAGAGACTAACGTGTGCTTTTTGCTTTCGAAACCCCTTTCTATAATTTCAGTGAGCCTTGTAAGTTGATGAGAGGTCGAGTGCTTAGCTCTAAAACCGAACTGGAACTTGGGAACGTTATTATTGTTGGTTAAGATACAGTTTAATCGTTTACATATGATCTTCTCGAATATTTTTGAAATAGTGCACAATAAGCTAATTGGTCTATAGCTGGAGGGTTCCTGTGGGTTTTTCCCAGGTTTATTAAACAGTAATATGTGAGCAACTTTCCAAGTTACCGGAAAATATCCTAATCTGAGGCACGCATTCAAGGTAGTCGCTAGGAAGGCAAGTGCTTTTGGTGTTAGGTGTTTTAGAACATTATTTGGAATGGAGTCATGTCCCGGTGATTTTCTTATGGGCAATCGCATTATTAATTTTTTAATTTCACGAGGTGATGTAGGTTTAATTAGTCCAGACTCTGCTGGAAAATGACTTTCTACATAATTCTCCACTTCCTTGGTGTGTGGACTGGTTTTGTCTATATCTGTTGTGAAGACCTGAGAAAGATGTTGTGCGAAGATGTTGCATTTATCCTTATCATTGGAATAGTAGTCGTCATTTACTTTAAGCGATGAAATTGTTGGTGGCTGCTTTAGTATCCTTTTAGTTGCCCGCCACATTGTTGGGTCTTTCGGTTCTAAGTTTTCAATGTATTTTCTATATGATTTGATTAAATAGTTATCAAGCTCGTTTCTCACCTGATGTATGATTCTGTTTAATTGTTGTCTATGTAATGGTAAGCGAGTCCTCTGCCATAGTCGTCGAATCCTGTGCTTTTCTTTTAGATGATTTAATATGTACATTGGGGGTTCGGAGTAACTGTTATGGCGTCTGGAACACTTTTTAATGATAGCTGTTTGTATGGAGGCTACGAGCGCTTGATTTAATTTATTAATTTCAGCGTCAACTTCTTCTTTCCTATTAATTGCTGTAGGGCATACTAACTTAACACCAAGTTTATTTTGAAATGTGTCCCAGTCGACTATTCCGTTTATTAGTCTCTGTTGTTGTGTTTTTATCATGGGGGTATATGTGAATGATAAAATTATCGGGAGGTGATCTGAATCTAGCTCTGGTAGCACTTGTTGGTTTATGGGGCCTGTGAAATTTTTGTGAAGCACGATGTCCAAAATATGTGGTTGATAGTCTTGTCTGTAAGGAACATACGTATTTTCTGGAGGCGATGAGAGTTGTATTGCTTGCGCTGAGGTAATTTTATGGAGCTTTATTCCGTTTGGGTTGTTGGTGCGACATCCCCAGATTGTGTTCTTACAGTTGAGATCACCTATGAGCAATGTGGACTGTTGATCATTGAAGATGTTAGTAATATCATTTTCTTGTATTGTCCTGTTAGGTTGTTTGTAAGCGCATACAATTTTTATTTGACAATTGTTGTTTAATTTCATAACAGCTGCTGTTGCTTCGAGGTTATTTAAAGTGGGTAAGTAATGAGGGGTTAGGTTTATCTTTTTCTTTCCAATGATTGCTACTCCTCCCGATGCGATGGGGGCTGTTCTGTCAGCTCTATATACAGTGTATCCTGGTATTTTGAAAGTTTCTGTAGTTGTAAGATGAGTTTCACTGATACATGCGATGTCAATGTCGTGCCTGGCGAAGAAGGCAATAAGTATTGAGCGCTGGTTTTTTATACCGTTGGCGTTCCAGTTAAGGATGGTTAATTTTTGTAGAATTGGTGAATTATTATTTGCCATTGCTAATTAAGGTTGGCAATAGTGAAATGAAGAATGACTTTATTGTATCAATATGTGGTTTAATAATTTCAACTATCATTTGTAGTATTGTGTTAATTAAATCTGTTTGGGGAGGTTGATTAGATTGTTGTGATGCTGTTGAGTTGTCTCGATTTCTAGTTATACTAGAGTACCTTGTATTAACTGTGGATCTTTGGGTGGTTGGCTTATTATTTACGTGTTGAATGTTAGGGGCAGTGTGTGTATTCTTATTCGCCTGCGTATTCTGGCTAGCTAGTTTGATTTTAGTATAGTATGAACAGCCTTTGTAGTTCGCAGAGTGCTCCTCACCACAATTTACGCATTGGGGTTTTTGTTCAGATGTTTTTGGGCAATTGGAGAAATGATGTTGGCCAGTGCATTTTATGCAGCGTGGTGGCAGTTTGCAGTAGTTTTTGGTATGATTGTACAGTTGACAGTTAGTACACTGCGGTATGTCTTTTGACTTATGTCTAGGCTCTACTGTGACCACACAGTAGCATAACCTATTTAAATTAAAAATTTCTTCACCTTTCTCTCCTTTCTTTAGTTCAACTACACATAAAGGCATAGGTTTCTTTTTTTTATCGAGCATTCGTACTACTTTAATTACTGGGTATTGTTTTCCTAATAATTCTTCGTTTATTTCTATGTCGCTTAATGAAGTAGGTATTCCCCTGATTACTACAGATAGGTTGGCAGTTGCTGGGTTATGAAATGTGTGATAGGCTATATTATTCGCCTCATAATGCTTGGTTAGCGAACGATAATCATCTATATTATCTAAATTAATTCTAAGATTCCCACCTTTGTACGCAGTAGTAAATTTACCCTTGACAATTATTTCAGTTAAGTCCTTGACTACTTTTTGATAATTATTTGCGTTATGTAGGAATATCGGTGAAATCTTAATAGTTTCGCTTTGTTGTGTTTTTTCTGTATTACCATTTTGAGTTTCTCTCTGTTCCAGTTGGGGTGGTAGATAATATGGATTTTTGGCAATTAAGTTGGTGTTATCAAAAATGTATCGTTTAGTTTGATTTCCATCATTTGGGCTAATTGGTCTTTTGTTTGGGCCTTTGTTGATATCCGCTGATATTTCCTCGGAAGATTCCATTGGGATGGCATTGCTGCCTTGATAGATTAAGCCTGTTGGTTTTATTTGACTGTTATCGAGGTTTGTTGACTGCATGGTGCGAAGATAAGATTTCAGAATCGAGTTAGAAAGTTATGCGGGTCTGGCCCGGCAGCACGCTGCCGTCCTGACCGTTCTTACCCCTTTGAGCACAGAACTTCGATTTAATTTATTCACTGTTAACACTGATAATAAAGTAAATGTAAACACTGCTGTTTATTACACTTAAGATGCAACGCTGATCGAATGACACGTCGATCCGCAGTTCACGGCAGTTCAAACGCGACTAATGGTAATCCTAAGACTGTGTACAACACGATCCCTCGTACTATCGGGGGTGTACGTTAATAGTCGGGCCCGGATGTCATATAAACACTATGAGAGTGGGTAGTGGGGTTAGAAGTCCGCATAATTATAAATGGATAGATTGAATGTGTAAAGAAAAAGGAGTTTTGGCATAAGCTGGGGGAGCCTAATGGTTGAAAGGCCGCAGGCCCCATTTCCTCCCAGTGTACAGCGAAAAACCAAACCCGGAGTAAAAAGCCACTTGCTTCGACGGTAAAAGATTTAAGATTAAGTAAGTAAAAAACAATAATTTGTTAATTGTTTGCTGCCTTACTTCGTTGAAATTCATAGTTATATTTTAATAATAATAATAGATAATTTATTTATTATTATTATTATTATTATTAAAACAAGCAAAATAAGTACCTGTTGAAATGATCTATTATTATTATTATTAAAATATAATAAACAATAATCTTCTCATTTTTCTAATGCAGTTTTCATTCATAAGCCAGTCAAATTGTTTAGTAATATCAATTTAGATGATTACTTCATACTTGCCGGTATACTTAAGAACTAAAAAACGAAATTAAAATCTTACTTGGTGACGATTATCAGTGCGACCTGAAGTAGATAGGAACTGTATAATTGCATCGACGGCTATTCTGAGAGTAACCGCACGTCCGTCATATTTTACAAAACCAAAGTTAAATCATGGTTTTAATAAACAACATAAAGATTACTAAATAAAAAATTAGATGATACGAGGGCAGCCTTTTAAGTTTTTACAAGAACTAAGAAAGAAAAAAAAATTTTTGAAACAAACTGTTTTATAGTTTTTCAAAATATTCACCTTTAAGATTTATGCACTTTTGCATGCGTTTAAACCAATTTCCGAAACATTTTTTCCAATTTGAAGTTGGTATTTCAAAAACATGGTTTGTGAAGGCTTCGACAACTTCTTGAGGTGATGAAAATCGCTATCTACGCATTTTTTGTTTGACATTCGTGTACACAAAGAAGTCGTTTGACGTGCTGTGTGAGAGCTGGCATTGGTATGATGAAGAATGATGCGACGTTTTCGGTTGTCTTTCCTGATTTCGTCGATGACTTTTGGCAAACAAATTGTTGTTCACCATTCAGCGTTAACTTTTCTTCGATCCTCTAAAGGAATGGGTGCGGCATGTCCAGTACAACCGAAGAAACAAGCGATCATTTTCTTGAAAATGCTTCGCGAACGAACAACTTTTGAGGGATTCGGTTCATCTTGGAACACCCAAACAGTGAATTATGCTTAGTTTCCAGGTCATACGATTATATCCAAGTTTCGTCACCTGTTACGATGTTGTATACGGATTTTGCAGTTCCTCATTCCTAGCAGTTAGCGCGTTAAACTCTTATGCTGAAGGTCTGGGGTTCAATTCCCAGTACTGGAACACCGGATGTTTAACGGCTGGTCTCCCTCCTAAGGCAATGGCAAATTCTATCTGTCTAGTAAATCTTCTCTTCCCGTGGTTCGAAGCTTACGTTCAACTGTAGGGCCTCTATGTCTGTACTACTTTAAAACGCGCAACACAGGTATATGAAAAGAAAAATGCTACGTCTCGCAAGAGACAAAGCCCTCAAAGATGATGAAAAAATTAAGTTCTAGTGCAATTCTAAAAATACACCGTCGTCATGTTGACTCTTCCAATGACATACTAGTGTCATATCCGTATTAACACTTACTAACTTGGCAGCAAAAGTAAATATGTTACATTAATATGTCTTACAAAGAGGAAGGACGAAATCTGTAGATCTATCAATGGAGGCTTTCAAATTTTTATACACCAATTCACTAAAATTTAAACTTGATCGTTTCTTGCTCAATTTTGGCAAACTTCGTTGTTTTGGAAAGCGAGTAGTCAAAGTTTAATTTCCAGTCAATAAAAATGTACAGTTGGGCGTAAAAAGTGGTTGACATCTGACCCAGAAGTGAAAAATTATTTTTTATTTAACAATTTGTACGTATTTAAATTGATATTTCTATTCGAAACTTTATTAGATAACTCTTCAAATATTACATTTGCGAAAAAAACATATAATGTGACCTAGTTTTTGTAAAAACGAATGCAGGTACAGAAACTGCAAAAAACGTACTTTTTTTTCAAGACATATCCTAATTTCCAAAATTTATAAACCAAATGTTTCACTTCATTTCATCCACTTCTCACACTCAATTGTGTAGTTGTCACAATCGGACATGTAACCTAGAAGTTATTTATATTTTAATGAATCCTACTTACTATTGTCAGTTGCTCTAATGCCAAAAAGTGTTAGGCACTTAAAAATTATTAAATAGGTACTTTAGATAAATAAAACATTTGATTTACCAATTTTTCATAAGTAGAAGTTGCAATTGGAGTGTATGAAAATCCATACCGGCTTCAATTTTTGAATTAGACAATACGTATAATCAGGGCTCAATAAATCGCCGCGAATCATACTTGCCAGACAAGAAAGCTACTCGCCCACCTTAAAAAATACATACCTTTTAACACTAATACAAATTACACACAAAAATGAAAGAGGATTTCTTAAATACTAAAGAAAATCTAACAAGGAATGTATTGTTAGTAAGAATCTAAAATTGGTAAGCGACTTTAGAAATTCTTTACATTCAATTGTTGACGTGTCTGCTTTTGGGATAATCGTTGTGATTGTAAGAAAATTAGATAAATCTTGCCATTAGGGTTGTATACATTCTCAGACAATGGTAATTTATAATAAGGTGAACTATTGTTTACCAAATTATGTCTACTGACATATATCATAAACGTAGCTTGATGTTACTGTATTTGTGCACTACTGCTGGCAAGCTTTTATCACAGTTCTTGTAATTTTTTATCTTAGTTCATCCTTCAATATGTTGTCTATTAGTTTATAAAGCCGCAAGTGAAAGGGCTGCCTGTTCACATAACTTCGGTGACAATAGGAAACATTAATTTTATTTTATTTTGATTGATTTTAGTCCTTTTTCCTTAGAACTTCCTTTATATCCGTTATATAAACACAAAATAAACAAACAAAAAGTAGTAGTTAGTCAGAGATGAAAAATAACATACCTTGCAAGTCTCACGCCATATTCTGCCATCTTCTAAAAACGAGTAAGAAATAGATTACACACTTTAAATATTTTTGTTAACAATAAAACCACCAGCCGTCAACTACGAAATCAACTACTAAGGTAACTGGGATGAACAATTATATTGCTACTACATGACTCAGACATACTCACATTTGTTTATTGTGTATTACATATAAGTCCTTAGACATAAGTGGGTTATATTACATAAAATTATTACGTGTAACTGTATTCTGGTACGTCTGCCTACTGGTACCATCCTGTTCACTCCTGAAATTAAAATAATGTGCAAAAAAGTGCAGAGGTTATAGGACGGGAATTTAAAAAAGATTTCTCCTGTCCCGCAACGTCCTTCTTTTTCACTTAAATAATTGCTTGCAATGTGAAATAAGGATAATACTACGTTGCATAATCAAAAAACAAAAACTCGAGCTATCTTGAATGGATTAAGTAAACTTATCACACTTACATTTCAAATTTTTGTAGTAGTTCATCAGCGAGAATTAATCCAAAATTTAAATTAACTGCCGTTATTGCCACCCCAAATATAGTATACTAAATAACTAACTAAAAAATACAAACTGGGAATTATAATTAATTCATCGTATTTTAATCTAGTAAAGTAAACAAATCCACTGTAAATATGCTACAGAAATAAACATTTGCAAGGGACATTCCCATCTTACAATTTCCGATTTCGACCGCATCATGCTCGTCGAGTAGGACTCCTGTCGCATGGGTTTATTGCATTTCTACAATCGAAATTCGAAGACGTTAGGGAATACCCGTTAGGAACCACTTCTATTCGATCCTGATTTCCATTCGATCGCCTGATTTCCATTCGATTTCGAGTTAGGAGATGTGTCCCAACAAACTAAATTTTCTTATGAAACTTGTCAGCTCTTAATGCACAATATTTGTACATTTTCCCTTACTGCTTAACTGTTGTGGACGAGCACTACTGCCCGATTATGAAAAATGAGTGGAATTTTGTCGTTGGTTTCTCACCACCATGAATGATAATATGTTCGACCAACCAAAGGGTTATGTAAACTTAAAAAATATGAGAATGTGGTCTATACAAAATCGATATTTTTACAGCTACGAAATTTTTTTGTTGGGCACTTAGAGCTTAAGGGACTGAATCGCTAGATACTTTTATTCAATAAATACTTAAGATATTACATGTTATTTTTTATATTTTCAAATTAATATATTACATAGGTGGGTCGTTATATGTTTTTAGTGGAGTTGGAGATTCAGCTTTCTTCAGTTGTTTGTGGAGATGGGAGATTGGTGGTGGAAGTTCTTGGATGATTTTTTGGTGATTGGTTGTGTCGTCTTGGGTATATGCAAATGTAATTAAAAGTGGTGTAGTATTGCCTGTATATTTGGGTATTAACAATAATTATCGCACTGAATTGTTAAGGCGGTATATTCTAGGAGGTCATCGGGGACGTCTGGATAGAGAGATGATAAGAGGGCTATAGGGGGGAGGTAAGTTTCCTACGAATTTCCTGGGGATTCGGTTTCTGAGTTAGGAAGAAATTCGGAGGGTCTATAGGGCTATGGAGTTATTGCCGTTGAGGGTGCGGACGATGTAGAATTTTTGTAGTTTTTGTAGGCGGTAGCGAATGGGAGTAGTGCCTGTATCTTCGTCGAAACATTTGTCGTTCGCATTTGAGAATTTGTTCTAGGGCATGAGCTGGGAGGATGGCCTAGATGGGGGCTTGGTATTTGAATACTGGGCGGATGAAGGTATTGTAGGTATGGAGGAGGGTAAGAGAATTGGAACTTTGAAATCATACTTAGATGCAACGTTAAAGCGGTTGCGTTCTATTTCGAGGATTTCTCAGAGGTCAGGTTGTAGAGAGCAGGTATAGGGTGATACAGAGATATTTTATTTAGTTTCAAAATCAGATTAGTGGATTGTTAATTGATAAATTGATGAGATGAGGATCTATTAGTGGATTTCTGGACATGTTGGTATGCCTGGGCAGAATAAATGAGGACCTGTATCCATTGAATGTTATTCGCCACTTGCATGTCCAGGTGTGGGTTCTATCGATGGATTTCCCGGGAGGATAATTTGGATGGGCGTTGGAAGGACCAGATCATTGGCGAAGAGCATAGTTTTGTTTCGGGCTGGGTCTGCAATTGCGGAGTCGTGAGAGTAGATGATGTATGGAAGGGGACAACTGCTTCTTGGGAGACGCTGGAGTGAAGGCGAATTAGGAAAGAAAATGAATTTACGCTGTAACTCTGCAGGAACGGTTATCGAGAAATGATGAAAAATGTTTGTAGATAAGATCGTCGTGCCAGACCTTATCGAATGCACGCTCTATGTCAAAAAAGATGGCGAGCATGCACCAGTTCAAGTTGGCATTTGGGGTCAAATCTGTATAAAGTTCCATGATGGAGTTTGTAGTAGATCGTTGGGGTCGGAAACCAAATTGTTCGGGGGCGGGGGTTTCTGGCGCGGGAAATCATAATTTGCAGACAAAAGTTGTATATGGTGGAAAGGGCGTCGGTGGCTGAGCCGGGAAGATTTTTAGGTTTCAACCGGGGGCTTCTGTGCTTTTATGAGGGTTCTGAACTCAACGGGGTTCGTCGGGTCCATTAGATAATCGTTTTTGGGGAAGTAGGTCTTTCATAGAGTTTAGACGAAATAGGGCAGTTGTAGCGGGTGACTTCGTTTAAGAAACGTTGATTGAAGGAGGGATCTTCGCGGACTTAATATAAGTTCTGAGGGTTTGGGCGTAACATTTTGCATTGTCCTGAAATTAGTTTTGCAAATGGAGGGGTTAATTCGGGAATTATCGCGATAGGCCCGCCATTTCCTGACATATAATGTCTAGAATACGTTGGGGGAGACAAGTTCTACGTTTCGCGATGCGTTTGGTCGGGACATGGTGAGTTCTGGCTTTAATTATAAGGAAGTGAATCCTGAGATTTGGACGTCGATGGTTGCTGGGATCTCTGATGGGGGAATGGGGGAAACTACAGGGAGATAAATTCTTGAAAATTATTCCATTCGGCATTGGGCAGTCGAAGATTGCGATAAAATCGAGTGGAGGTTGGTAGTCGGTGAAAAAAAAGTTGGAAAGGGGGGGAGGTGATTGGAGGTAACCGTTGTGCCAGTGGAGGAATCAGGGTTTAAATTGTCGGTGATAAGAATGCAATCTATGATTGAGCAACCATTATGGGTTATACATGCGGGGTGATCATTTCGAAAGCGGGAGAGGGTAATGTTGTTTAGGGTGTTGGCTGGAATTCTATCATATGGGTCGGTTATAATATTGTTGATATCGGTGTGTCGGGAACCGAAATCTTCCATGATGATGCAGTGGTTGATTTGAGAGGCGTATTTGAGTAGGTCATTAGAAATTCGGGAAATGGGGGGAGAAGATTGTAGTAACCAATAACAGATGATAGATATTTGGAAATTGTTTATGTGAAGATGTAGTGCGACAACTTCTAGGTGGCCAGTTGGCCAGGTCAGTTGGAAAGATATCAGTATAGCTACGCCGTAAATAGCATTGAGGTTTAGATTCGGCTTTTGATAGGTATGGAATCTTGTTCACAAACAAAAAGAATATTCAGCTGCCCTTTTTATTTGCTCTAACGAGTACACCCCGTTTTTTAATTGTGTTGTTTTAACGCAAACGAAATCGAAAACAAAATTTTTCCAAACTGTTTGCATGTATGTGTCCGTGTACACATGCAGTGTTGTGAGTTTGAAAAGTTATCTAAACTCTTTTCAAATTTTTGTTCGATTTAATGAAGTTATTTAACATGTGCTATGAGAACAGTTATATTTAAGTTGCATTTTAGATATGTTATCAAAGCAGTATTTAAAATGTATAAAAATAAATAGTTCTTCAGTATGAAGTTTTTTCTTAATACTTCACTCTGCACATTAGCGAAAGATTTCTAGTTGACCTAAGAGGTATCATCGAGCTTTTACAAATATGGTTCAGATAATAGTAGGTATAACTTTAACTCTGCACTAAACATTAAATTTGTTATTGAAATAAATAGACGCTTTGTTAAATAATCTCCATATTCTTAAAACATACAAATTAGATTTTACGTATCTCCTTGCTTTCGTCTTTACGTATCCGTATTGGGCTCGCGTTTTTAATCTGTAGATTAAAAGTTATAAACCTCATTACATTTTCCATAAATTATTTCAATGTTACATTATCAGAGCATCTCAAACTACACCATGAAAAGTTTTTATACCACGCAATGAACATTTCCGTGGCATTAATTTAAGAGCTCCAGTTTTTAGCGATTACGTGCACCCTTGGAAATCCTGTTTGCATTTGTTTACCAGTGCGTAATGAATAATCGATTTGCACTTTACATCGAGTATAATATAATGCGCTGCACAAATTATTAAGGCGAAATCTGTAGTTTAATCGCTGCTTGCAGTCTAATTCACATTTAAATTATTCGATGGGAATTAGTTTGAAAAACTTTAGATTAATTAATTTCAGTTGATTGAAACGTACAATTTAGTTTAACTTCGGTAAAACAAATATTTTTACATTTAAATTACTTCCACCAGATAAACCGAATAAAAGTTTATTGCCAGCTAAACTGCACGTAAACACGCTATCAAATCGTGTGTGCTATGCAAAAATTATGCAAATTTGTTCGATAAAGAGTAATAACTGTATAACTAAACCAAGCCTATAGTTTTACATAAGCACGCAGTAAAAGCACGTAAGCTTTGCAAAGTTGTTTAGTATTGAAAACGGAACGCGTTAAACAAGCTACAACGAACACGTACATGGAAAGCAATGACAATATCCACTTTAATACCGACCATCCAAAGATTCTTCCGAATTCATTGGGTATGCGTAATTGTCAGTTATTGCGTTTCCTTTGGAACCTGAAAATTAGCCTCGAACCTCCTTATTTAAATTTGATTAAATGCCGAATGTTATTTACGTAAGCTTTGGATTGTGATAAATGTAGCAAACGACAGGGAAATTGACGTTTCAGAACACAATATTAATTAAAGCGTACGAAACTGGAAGAAATCCTTTGTTTTATTATTTATCATTCCTTTTAGCAATCAAAAACATCAATATAGATGGCCGGATACGTTTAAAGTTTACGACTTCAAGGTAACAAAATAGAATAAAATAATTCAAGAACAATCAATACGAAAACAGTTACAGACAGACTTGGGAAGATACCTCCATAAAAGTATCTTAAGATAAGATAAGATACATTAGTCATTAAAGTATCTAAGATAAGATAAGATACCCATTTCATAAAAGTATCTTAGATACTTTTAAGATACCGAAATAATAACACAATTGTTGTTAAACTATATATTTATTTATTTTGTACAGTAGTAGTTTTTGCACTTATTATTTACACCTATGAATTAAACCCAAGTATTGTTTAAAAAAAACAGTATACACAAAAACCAAACCTGGAACTTTTGTAATCGACTGCAATACAAGTACTAAATGTTTACAAAGTGTAAACCTACAATCAACGTTACTTTTCAAGTTTTCTGCACCCCCCACATAATATTTCAATATTAAGAAGGAAGTAGCAAGAATGCTGTTCTGAAACAATTCCAAGAAATTTCAATTTGACCTGCTAAAATTTCCCTATTCCAAATACGTCATTCATCTATGACCCTTTTCATTCTTATAGTACGGTCCACGTAGCTTTAAAGGTTTAAAGTATTAAAATTAGGAAAATCTACCTGTCCATCGGTAAAGGGGAAGCAATAAGCATCCACTTTTAGTAATAACATTTCCAAGAACATTTAATCCGCCTTTTGCGGCAAATACTGAAAGTTAAAATTGCATGTAAAAAAAGTATCTTTCAAAATAAGATAAGATACCTAGAAAAAAGTATCGGAGATAAGATACAGTTACTATGTATAAAAATGTATCTTAAATAATGTAAGATACTACAAAAAGTATCTCGATACTAGTATCTCGATACTTTAAGATAAGATACTACCCAAGTCTGGTTACAGATCGGTTAATATCGTACTATGAGACATAACTTTATAGGCATGTAAGGTGTGATTGCGGGATATTAGTTATGTTGCTGCTTTTCAACATTTTGATTATTTATAATGCGATTCAGAGGAACCGCGGATGGTCCATTATGTTTATTTGTTAAGAATGAATTGCAGATATAGAGAGAAAATGAAGTAGTTCGATAATAAATTATTCAGCCACGAAAACTTCGCTAGCGGGAAGGCATACAATACTATTCAAATTCGAAGGTCGCCACTTCATTTGAATTAAAGTTTAATTTTAATTGCCGCTCTTGAGCCGATTCCTATTTTATTATTTCCCGAATACAGTTTTGGTGGACCTTTTTTTGTTATCATGAAGAAATGCCGAATAATATTTTGTCTACGCGCTTGACGTGCCCTTGAAGGGAGTCCTACGTGTTACATTGTTCTAGAATTCTTGCAATATATTTCGTAATGTGGTGAAATATTTTCGGCCGATGCATATTGGCATTGCGTTTTCTCTTCAGTCTCTTTCGACCCGGTTGCTCGTTAACAACATCGAGCGCCGCAATCAAGTACTATAGGGGCGGCTTGGGTTTTCGATGGGTGTCCAACGCGTGAATTTCGTATCGCTGTTATCACCGTGGGGTGAACAGAACCATCGACAAGTGTTGGATTAAAGAAAAACGCTGGAATTGTAACGCTGGGAAGGCAACTCATTGCGAATTTGCTGATCACCTTTGGCGGATTAATATCGAGCCCATTTCCTGTCTCTGTGGTTGTGCCGCTGCTGCGATAAACGCATTGAAGTCTTGGCCCTTAACGTTGACTCCATTCGATCCAGTCTACAGGGGCGTGCCTGCTGATTTTTCTTGCTTAAGAACACAAGAAAAACCCTCTTCTTCTACTCCCTACCAAAGAAAATCAAGGTAAAATAAATTGTAATTATGTTTTGAAAACATCTGCCGAATTTCGTTTTCAAGTTTGAAGTGCTGAACCATTTTTTGTTAATGCCACGTAAAGCGACATTCAGTCGCCAGTTGCCTTTTCTTTTTGTTAACCGTAAAGTGCAATTGTAAATTATAATTTTTGTAAACTCACACGTCCCTGGCTGCGTAGACCTGTTCTAGTAATCTAAATGCCGTAAGCCAGGGACGGCGAGCCTTGTTCATGTATTTTGTCACTTATTTGAAATAATATAATTATATTTGTCTTAAAAATTTACCATATCTTTTATTTTTGTGTATTTTTACTTTATTGTGTGCATGAACTTTGCAAGCTTTATGTACAGGAGGAGGCACAATAAAGGTGAGTCCGATTGTCGTAAGCTGCTAGCTTCTCGGCCTTCCACGAGAACCTGCAATCAGCTGTGATATAGAAGGTGGCGCCCGCTAATTTTGAACTACCCTATATACAACTAGATACGATTTCCCTTACGTAAGCGGTTTCCGTGAACCACAACTACTTATCTGAGCTAAGCCGAAGGCCTTTTTCCATCTATCCTCTTGCGGGTTGACGAAAAGCTCGTTTGGCCCATAACAATCTGCCATATGCTACAGATGTAACAGGGTCGGACACATGATTAAAACGTGCAAGCAGAGAGAGGAATCATGCCACAGCTGTGGCAAGGAGGGACATCTTGTGAAGAAATGCAGCTGCTACCTATGCAACGCCACCGGACATAAAGCGGCAACAATGAGATGCCCAATTTTCCGGGACACGATACAGAAGCTGAGAAAGAAGGGTACGGCCTACCCTAATGGGTAATGAAGCTCCTACAGTCAAATTTGAATACGTACAGAGGGGCGATGGACCTACTACGGCAAAACTGCATACATAAGGAGATAGAAATAGCCGCAATATGCGAACCAAATCAAATCATGGCAAAAAGCGGAGGTAAACGGATAGTTGACACCGACGCAGACATAGCAATATATGTCGCACACAACGGCGTAACGATATCCAAAGTAGGCAGTGGCAAAGGCTTCGTGTAGGCGGAGACAAAAGGACTGGTAATCTACGCATGCTACATAACACCGAATATCACCCTATAAGCGTTTCAACAATATCTAGCGTGGTTGGGGAGGG
Organism: Limonius californicus; assembly: GCA_014611495.1. Classification (NCBI taxonomy): domain Eukaryota; kingdom Metazoa; phylum Arthropoda; class Insecta; order Coleoptera; family Elateridae; genus Limonius; species Limonius californicus. The sequence continues at coordinate 35,032 of JABXWE010005234.1, forward strand.
ATATCCAACATGGAAGCATTAGTTGGCGGCGACTTTAACGCCAAGTCCTGCAGATGGGGATTGCCAATAGATGACAGAAGAGGTGACATACTAGCAGAATAGATGGAGGAGGAAGGTCTACATATCTCAACAAGGGAGAAACGACAACCTTTGAAAGAAACGGGAGCCGATTGTATAATGACTAATGACGTGCACAATGAATCTAATTAGAAACGTAACTAAGTTATATATGGGAGGCGAGGAGAACCTTAGCCCACATAGAAACATACACATAGAGATCCGGGATAGCATAATAACCAACCACCGACAACGCAAGGCATAAAAAGGCTGGGTGTATAACAGCCAGATGGCGGTACAACTCACAACATAAAACAAGAAACATATGACCGGGATGCCTACAATGCCCCAGAGTTGATGAACACTACAGAACGGGTTTGTAACAGAACGTTCAGAAGAAAAGCCACGTTGACAAGCAGAAAACTGATGTATTGGTGGAATGAGGACATAGGCGAACTATGGGGATCCTGCATAGTAGCAAGGCGCCAGGTAACGAAAGTAAACGGCAATAGGCACACACTGCCAGAACAAAAAGGGGAAGCACGCAGATTATACAAAAACAACAAGAAAGCATTCAAAAAGGCAATCAAGAAGGCTCAAAAAGATGCATGGCGCAGATTATTTGATGAAATCGCTAGCAAAATCTGGGGAAGGGATACAAAATCGCAACAGGCAAGCTTGGCCTCCGGACACTGATAACCCTCACTGACGAAGAACAGCTGGCGGTTGCAAAAGCACTGTTTCCCGACCACAGAACAGTGAGATGGACAGTCGAGCACGTAGAAAACGGGCAAGTGCCTACCTGCACAAACGGGGAAAAAGGATTAAACAAGGCATTGCAACAGGATCAGATGGGAACAACAGTTTCAGATCGCTATGCGTACTGAACGTGATGGGGAAGCTGCTAGAACATATCCTAAATCGACGACTGCTTGAGAGGTAGAAGCCAAAAGAGGATTCTCTGACAATCAGTACGGCTTTAGAGAGGGTCGATCGACTGTGGAAGCAGTGCAGATGGTCATCAGTATAGCGCAAGATGTTCCTAGACGTCAAAAGTTTGTAGTCCTGGTAACCCTAGATATCTGCAATGCGTTCAACTCTGTACCATGGAAGGGCGTAATAAAGGAGCTAGAGGAAAGATGAGTATCCCCGTACCTAGTATACATAATAAAGAGCTACCAGCAAGATAGAACTCTGGAAGTGGGGATATGACTATCGATGGGAGTAACATGCGGAGTTCCCCAGGGCTCTGTCCTCGACCTCACTTTATGGAAACCGTACTATGACGGAGTACTCGAACTCGACCTATCAGAGGAAACCTACATGATAGTATACACTGACGATCTGGCACTGGTGACTTGCGGAAGGGACAATGCCGAGATCAAGGAAAATATAGAATGGTCTCTGCTAACAATTGAAACTTGGTTGGAGAGGAACGGTCTAAAACTAGCTCCACATAAAAAGGAAATGGTCACACTCTGTGGCAGGAAAAAATGAAAGACAATAGAAGTGAGGACTAGGGACATGGAATTAGCGAACCGGAACAGCTTGAAATATCTTAGCATCGTGTTCAAAAAAAAACATGAACATGGGCTCCCACATAGAGCAGGTGGCGAAAAGGGCGAACTACCGTTGCACTCAGCAAACTACTCCCAAATATAGGCGGCGCAAAACCGGGACGGAGACGAGTGATGCGCTTGGTGGTAAATTCGATCATGCTGTATGGAGCGCCCGCGTGCAATAACTCTACGAAGATAGGCAGAAACAGAAGTAAACTGGAAAGGGTAGAAAGACGAGTCGCAAGCAGAATAGCCAGCTCATATAGGACTGCCTCCATCCAGGCCATACAGGTGGCAGCTGGGGTCACTCACACACAGGAGTGGAGCAACGAGGGCGAAACTGCAATATGGACTATGCTACTAATCCCGAACATACAACCCCAGCTGATGCGCAAACTTGGAGAGGTAGGGTACCACCTCTCACAGTTTCTAACAGTACGCGGCTGATTTAGCAGCTATCTACCACAGCATGGCCCTGATAGACACCGACGCGTGTGTGTATTGCGCACATACGATATTCGAGTGCATAAGATGAAACGCCACCCAACTAAGGATGATAAACGAAATAGGACAACAACTAACGCTGGACAACATAGTGGACAAGACGCTGGATGGACCGGAGAAATGGAACATTATAGAGACTGCTCTTGTGGAAATACTGAAAACGAAAGAGCAGACGGAACGAAAAATACAAGAGGACTGAGGTGCAGAAGGGGCGTTCTGCAACGAGGCAATGTCGAAAGATGGTTTCCGGGGCAGCATACGTAAAGACGGGCAGTTTTTAGTCGCTAGGCGACTGAGTCTCCTTCCCAGTTGAATCCGACACGCCCAGAAGATCTGGGTGTCTTTCGAAGATTTTCCCCTCCTTCAAAAGTTGCAGAGCTTGTAAAACTGTATTTTTAAAATCTCTATCGGTAATAAAATATATAACTACACCACTTATTTTAGTGGCTGCCGACTGTTGATAAGTTGATGAAAATATACAGTTCAACATCGCTCATTCGGACATGCGTTAACTCGGACACTGCTAAAATTCGGACAGTTTTGTGCCATTCAACTCTATAATCCAAAAATTTCAGAATCGTTTAAAAAATGTTTTATAAAGTGCTTACAAAAACGTTAGATGATTGAAATTCAGCACTAGAAGGAGTTGTATTTAATAGATAACGCTCCCTCTTATCCATCCAAAAATGAGTTGATATTAATTCTAACTTTGTGAGTTAATGTTTTACCACCCAACTGGACAGCAATAATAGACGCAATGATTTAGAATGCGACACAAAATATTAAAGTAACTTAGGGAAATCCATGTTGACTGAGGTAATATCTCATGAAAATGATTTAACAAACTCTTTTAAGAGGTACAATTTGGAGGTGATTGTCATGAACTTGAATCAATCATGGAAAATTATAACTAACAAGAGTATTAAAAAAAAGTTACCTACTACTCTGTCTAAAAGGGCAATGGCATCAAGAAGATGAAGTTGAGACAGCAGTAGGAATCTGAATCGGTAGATACAAGTTTACCCATTACACAAATGTTGAATTGTATTTATCCGTAAGTTAGTTTTGAGAGAGTTTTTATTGGACAAGTGGACATAGTGACAACACAGATCAAGATTTAATTGCATACACTGCAAAAACTGACAATTGTAATGTTCTCCGCGCCTAACAGCAGTCAACCCGTTTTACATATATAGGAAAGTTATTATTTCGAAATTCGTTCAGGCAAGCTGACACAGTACGGTTTTGAGTTTAAAATTTTGGGGGGATAGGAGATTCTAAAAGGCAGCTTCCCGTAATTAAGTCAGTGGGTTAAACATTGTCAACCTTGCCGGACGTTTATTGTGAATAGTGAATTTTTATTGAAATCGTTTGTCGATTGGGAATTAGTTTTCCGCTTTGAGAGTCACTTCACAAAGGAGCTTTTCCCATAGTTGTAAGGAAACAATTCTCCAGGAAATTATTTTCCAATATAGAATTTACTCCGGTAAAGAAGATTTGTTTTGGGATATGCCAGAGTCCATCAACTGGCAAAAAGTCGTACATCGGGACTTCCAGAAATTAAGACGCAGAAAAAAAACTCTACATTTATACGTAGTGCGAAAATTGACACGCTGTCCTCGCCGAGTAACCTTGTGAGGATTTTTCCTGAACCGAGTGAACACCTGGGCCTAATCACTAGAGAGCGGTGTATGGACGAGCTGATTGAAGCTGATCAAGGGAAGTGCAAATTTTCAAAAACTGTATAACCTTGTCTTATTGTTCACGATTGCGTTATATTTATTTAGGAATTAATTTTATTAATTGATTGGGGTCTACAATTGTGTCATGGGGATTTAATTGGAGTTACGTATACATATGAAATAAGATTGTAATATTCCATATTCCAATTTTACGTACAGCAGATATACAGGGTACTCCAATAGGGGTTTGATAGTGCGTTGTAAGAATTCACACTTTAGCGATAGTTGTAGATCGTTGCTTACGCATGTATTCGTGACGCGAAGGCCTTCGGAGTTACGAGATGCGCTAAAACTTTGCTAACATATTGTTGTATAGCGCAATACAGGTCCTAAAAATTGTTTGAGTTTGCCAAGTTAATTTTCGTTATATCCCGGTAGATTAACGTAAAATTGGGACTTCTAACTTTAGTTTAAAGCATTGTTCTTGCACAGAAAATTAGAACCGTGAATGGGTTTTACTGGTTTATTAAGTAAACAAAGATTTGGTTGCAACTTGTGTTTTATTTGACTACGAATTATTTGGATTTAAGTCTACGTAAAGGATTGATATAACTAAAATAAAGGTAGATGATTATTTTTCTTGGGGTCCGACTTCTCATTTACCACCTCGGACGATGCTAGAAAATTATAAGTCGGTGGCGCCTATTAATTAATTGTTTTGAACCTACTCCTTCGATTGGGAATCTGGCATCTGTCAATGTGTAATTGTCTACCTAAACAGTGGCGGAGTGACGAGGTTGTTCTTGTAATTAAAACAATTTTTGTAAATAGTAAAGATTAGAGGCGTGATACATGGAATGGAATGAGTATCTACTACTGATTCCGAATGTGAATTTATAGACGAATCTTTAATAAAGTCGTGCACAAATATATGCTATTCGGTCACTTTCACAATGCTGCCAATGGGCAAAACTAAATAGTATTCTAATGCAGGATTTTTTATTTAAAAATGGAAAAAAACCATTTACATTTTTTCAAAATCATAAAACACCAAAAAATTGGTTAGTATATTGATCAAAATCATTCTGTATGAGTATAGTCTCATGATTTGTTCATAAAAATAACTATAATTCTTTTAAAATATCTTCTTCCGAATTAGCGATTTACTTATTATAAAAATCTCGAATACTGTAAGGTCCTCTTTGTGAAATTCTACTAATAGTCATTTCAAATAAGATTAGTGTGGCTTTACTTGTTTGCTTGTTTTTGTAGCTTTGAAGCCGACAGCATTATCAAGTACAGTAAGCGAAAACTTGGGAAGTTCAAATAAGCAAAAATTAATAAAAAAGTTTCTGCTAATGTATTAGAGGTACCTTAACGTCGTCGTCGTATTCCTTTACGGCATAGATCCTTGACCTGTCCAGTAGCTTCTGTTCAACGCTTCATCGACCTTTAGGGTTGTATTGAATTCTCATTGCATCAATTCTGTCAAGATTATGTACGCATTTTTGTTTGTATCTTTTTCTTTTAATGATTCTACGTTTAATACCCTAACATCAATAAAAATAATTGGAATTCCATCACCGTTGAACCCAGTAATGAAGTTAATTTTCTGTGTGTCCAAGACAATTTACCGAAAGAAACATCTAAGTCTTTGCGATTAATAGACAGGAATAAACAGGAAAATAGTGAACATTAAATATAAAAACAGCAAAAAATATCGAACTATTTTGTAAAATTTGATTGAATGTAAATCAGTATTATACGTAGTACCTGTATGTGTAAATAGTTAGTGTAATAAAAAGAAATTGTTTATATTTACATCATATTTTCCACTTTTTTTTTATAACTAAACATGTTTTCCACGAGACGAATATTATTGTCGTCTCACACCACTTCGGTTTAAGACGTAAATATAGGTTTGTATACCCTTATAGCACCCGGACACCATTTGGGCATTCTAGCACCCACCTTCCGCCTCACTTATAACAGTGTTGTGTTACGGGCCAATTCTCACTACGAGAATTATGGGACAAAGAAAATCGCACGTTGGCGTGCTAAGAAATTTTCGGTACGGCCAAACGCGCTTTTCTTGGACCCGCAAACAAAAAAAGATGGTAAAGGCCAGCGGCTTGCTCAGAGGAGTAGGGAGGGTTCGTAAAATTGCTTATAGAGAAAATGCTTCAAGTTATGCACAGGGCGAGTCAGAATAAGTGGGCGCCACCTTCCAAAATCCAGCTGTTTATGTAGGTCCTCGCGGAAGGTCGAGAAACCAGAAGCTCACGTGAATGGAACCTACCTTTAATTGTGCCTTCACCTGTATAATTAAAGCTTGCAAAATTTTTACATAAACACATACAGAGTACACATTAATAAAAGAGGCAGTAAATTTTTAAACACATATAATGAAACTGTTTGACCAAAATACAACAAAATGGCAAGTTATAACACAAATAGTTTAGAATTACAATTACTATGGAAATCCTTGAACGTTCGTGGAAAACGACGCCGTTGACTCACAATATTTATACTGCGATTTATCTGTGTGGTCAATGGCGTAGTTTACAAGAAAAATACTATTTTAATATTTTTTTTACAAACAATGGCGATTGAAGATCGCTTTTGGGTTGTCTACAAAAAGTTCCAAAATCGCGAAATTCTGCAAGTTGACGCGAGCAAAAAAGGTTTATTCTTCTTGACTGCACAACAAATAAAAACTGATTCTTTACCTTGACGGTTGCAAAAGACAGGCACAATGTATGGCAATAGTTACGAGGCGAAGTACAGGGGCCAGGAAAACGACGCTTTTCGGGGCAGCGTTGGAAGCGATGAAGCGGCTACGCCCCTGGCGGACGCCGAGCTGGTTTCAACTGAGCCCGCTAGCGTGGAGATAATAGAGCGAGGCTTTTTCGGACGGGAACAACCAAACTTTAGCAAACCACTTGCACGATTTTGTTTTTTCTTTCTCTTCACTACACAAATATCCGAACGAAGTTCGATAGGAACAATTAACTCAAATTGTCCAACACAAAGCGAACCCTCTGTTATTTTATTAATCCGACGTAAACGTCGACTTGTTTGTGCCCAACAGCACACGGTACTACGATACTTAACAGGGCGCCGTAAAGGGAAGAGAAAACTATCTTTCAAGTCACGTCCTTCCAGCTCAAAGATCTGACCTGCACTGTCTTTAAAATACAATGGAAACCTGCACTTCTCCCCTCAAAATTGCACCATCTTATTAAATGTTACGTAAAAGATTCTGGAATGTTCTAGAAGGAATGTCGCGTGTAGGTTTTGGGAAAACCCTCGGGAAGCAATAGTGCAATGTAGCAAAACAATTAATTCTGAGAAATGTTTTCCAGAGACTCCGTCTGCACGGTGAAAAACATCGCATCAAAGAAGGACCTTGAACAAATCTGAGACTCCTTTGTTTGTAAAATATTCCAAGATGAAAAACACGAACAAGCTTAACAATGCTTAATTCTTTAAAGACGCAATGTAACCAAAAGCATATCCAATATACAAACGGTAATTAAAATAGCGTAACCAATTCTTACGACGCGACAACTGAATTAAGAAATTTATTCATATACAGTGGGGAATTCGAAAATAACATAACAGTTGGTTTATTATTTTCAAATCCCCCCCAAAAAATAAATATTGTTACTGCTTTGGACAGGTAAACAAAATTGGTATCTAATTTTTTACAGATATGTTATTTGAACTGACACCTACTATATAATACGGTCATGTCGCATCTGTTTGTATATATTTTTTACATAATACGTTAAACGCGCATAGCTTGAAGAGTTTGGCGTCAGATTGGATCGGATCGTCGTTCGATCAAATGTTACGCCTAGGTATTTTGGAGTGTTGTTGTAATTAATTCTGTGTTTTTGTATACGACTTTTAGCTTTTCGCTTACTTGTCTGTTATTGAGATGGAAAACTCTGATTTCTGTTTTTAAGTGACTCGTGACTCCACTGTTATTGGCCATGTCCATATGTTGGCACTCCAGAGCAATATCGTTACTGTAAATATATTTTACGCCTGTCATTTCGAGATAGTCTATGGTGTATATGATAAATAACAACGACGCAGAGGCAGAGATTTGAGTGAGGCAGCTTCTTGGTTTTCCTAGTGGTCCCATATAATGATACTCTGCTTTGGTGATCATTAAACATTGTATTTCTAATGTAAGACGTTTGCATGGGATTATAATGTTTAATTTAGGGAAGAGATTGCGGTTCTAAACAGGTTCGGATGCTGTTGAGAAATCAACAAATAATGCTGCTGTTTTTAGTGGTTTTTGATATCCAGCTACCATACGTATAATAAGATCTAGAAGTTAGCCATCTCCTTCTAGGGCGAAATTGTGCTTGCTCTGGCGGAATTATTGATTGTCAGGAAGATACTCTTGAAAATTAACTTCTCAAACATTTTGTAGGGTTTGAAGAGAAAGGCCATCTGCAAGTAACTACTGGGAGAGTTACCACGTTTTCCTAGATAAGGTATAGCTAGTATACTGCTCGATAATATCACAACCTTTTCTTAATCATTGTGTCGTATTCGGCTCAAAGCGTTGAGAAAGTAGAACAGAATGCCATCAGATCCCGCAAGTTGGTACTTATGATGTTGTGTACAGTTTACTTACATACTTTGGTGAAAAAGGTTTGGCGAATTCGAAGTTTTACTGGTCGGATTTGTTAATATTAAGTAGTTCTACTACTAATCTATAGAATCAGGATACATAGGTTATTTTTAGTACGTCGACGGTTCTTTTGTAACGAGTCAAAAATGTTGAGCAGTGGTTAGTTGGTGTTAATTATCAAAGCCACGTGGGCTCAGCATTTTACAAGATTCATGGCGTCACCAACATGTGGACAGCAATCTTGACAAGAAAAGTTCTAGAACCTTCTAGAACATTCGGCCCCTCCAAACAAGAGCTGGGTGGCGCGCATGAGTGGAGCGTAAAATGGCCGGTATAAAAGCCAGGACCTGGCCAGTTTTACTAGACTTCGTCTTCCTGAAGACTTATTCCTGAAGTCTCATTCCTGAGACCTTCCTAAATATTATTCCTGAATCCGTTCCTGAAATAACCGCCGTTGTAATAACCGTTTAATAAATTAATTCCGTTTACGTACCTGGAAATTTTCTTAGTATTTTCCAGTGTTTCCGTCGCTGTTTTAGAGAAGTTAATAGTTTTGACTTTTGAGTTATAGATCTCGGAGCTGAGGTATCCAGTGGTTTCAATCAGTTGACCGCCGTTGTTGTAATTTGGCAGTTCGTACCGCCGTTTGGAAGCCTTTGGGTTTCAATCACGTTAGTAAGAGTGAAGCTAGTGAATAAAGATATTTAACCTGCTCTGCTCATTCACTTGAGTGCCCTCCGTTACAGATATTTTTGCCGTTTGGTGTGTCGGCGTTTGAATCGACTACTAGCGATATAAATTTCTGCCTGGAAATAGTTATACTTGGCGAGTTGGTGTTCGAATCAACGAAGTAACCAAATATTACTAATTCCTGCCGTTTTCTAGTGTTGAACACCCTGTACAAGATTTGCCATAAGACGTGGAGGAATTTCATGCTACGACGAATTGTTGTAGTTCCCACTTACGAACTTGAATTAGTTTCGGAGGAATTTCGAAGCAATTTGAGGGCTGTAGATCCCCACAACCTGCAGATTCCGTCGCGGAGTAATTTTCGTGCGAATCTGTATTGTTGGTATTTCCTCAATGATTCTGAATCACTCTGGAGCAATTTCAAAGGGTCAGTTAAGGTTGCAATCGCCGTACAGCAGGTATATTCACGGTGAAATTGATTTTCACGTGTTTACACTCTTGTACAAGTCAATTTCAATTCAGAGTCCTGACCTGTACAAATTTTTGCCCAGCAAAGGTAGATTTCGTACTGTATTTACAGCAGAACTTTTAAGATCTGGTATTTTGTTTGGGGTAAAACTTCCGGAAATTCCTAGAATGCAAAGGAATTCTGTTTAAATGAATTGGTACCGTAAAATTTGAACTCAAACACTTACAGAGTGTTTATTCTGTGGCAGTACCTGTAGAACGAAAACTGGTTGGTTCCGCCGAGGAATTGTTGCTTCTGCACTGGTTACGAGTGTTTTCAGCTTGTTGAAAGCAATTTTCCCAATTGCACGTGTGGTGATAAAATGACGAGTTAACCTGGAAAGTACCCACAACAAACCCCGAGTCCCTTATTCCGTAATATTCAATTACGAGGAAGTTCTGTTCTTTGCAAGTTCAATTAATAATAAATTTTGGTTTTATTATTGAATGTAGAAATGACAGCCGCACAGCCATTTTGGGACACCAGAAGCGCATACGAGCCTACCTGCAGAAGCTAGTACATCCGCTGTCCCGCACGAGCTCCAGTACACCGACAGACAGTGGCGTGCTAAGGATTATTTTTATTTACATTTATTAAATTTTTAAATTGAAATTACACATACACTTATTTTAGTTATATTTTGTAAATGTATTTTAAGTTTCATTTAATAAATTGTTTATTCCAAGTACAAGTGATTGAGTCCTGGGCAACTCAAGAGCTCACACAGGGTATAAATATTGAGCGTTATCGACCTCCAATAAGCAACTGGGGCGAAACGTTACACTTTCTAATATAAATTTCACAACACATTATAGCCTATAAGCTAATTCGATGTTATTCTAATTTTGTACACAAATCTAGTAAATTTTTTAGAAAATAGAAGCCGTATAACTGTTCGAAAATATTCTAAGGCTTTTCCTGAAATTTTGCTGAAATAAACCTACAAATTACTAAAATATAAGGGTAATTCTGAACATGATGTTATTCAATACCTAAATTACTTAATAATATTTTTTTAATTCGGCACAGTGATGGAGATATGGCACTCCATAATTCTTTAAGGCAATTCACCAAAGTGTAAATAATTGTTTTGTTTCTTATCCAAATTTGATGAACTTACTTGTTTTGTAGAGCTAACAGTCCAAGCATCAAGAAAAATGTAGAGATGTGTGTGAAAATTGTGATGTAAAAATTTGAAAATTAGGTGTATGGATTTAAATCGTCATTTTTATTAGAAATTACTCAAGAACTAGTTAAATATTAATTGTTTTTGGGAAACATAATACTAGTTTAGAAGCTGCGTATATTCTCTTTAACCAGTGGAATACGAGTGTTCAAATTTCAACAAAATTTGCATTATATGCGAGCTAGGAAGCTCGTATGTGAGATGTAAACACGATGAATAAACACGAAATTCTAGCCATATTATTACAGTGCACAGCAACATTGAATTTCTTGTTTATGAAAACATTACACCAACTGAAATCTGCAAGGCCATAAGCAGAATAGGCTGATAGTTGTCATTGGAGAAACAGGGCGTTTGACTGGTGCAAGCCATTTAAACAAAGATCTGATAATGTCAGCTATGAATCGCATGATCGTATGAAAACGAAAAAGTGCTTATTCTTATAAGTAACTGAATACGATTCATGAAATTGCTGCTACGATATACGGTTATTCAGGAAGCGTGGACGAAATTGTAAAATATTTTTCGAGGTTCAGCAAAGCGCGTGCTAGGGGTGTTCCTAGAGTTCTGCCCTGAGCTGCTGGAACTTGGGAACTTTTACCACATCTACAGTCTCAATTTGGCTTCATTGGATTTTCAGGTAATTGGGTCGCTAAATAAGGTTTTAGGGAAAACGAGTCTAATAAGAATGATGAGGATATTAAATGTATGCAGGACTGAATGCTCATGCAATCAAAGCCTTGTCACGAATACGGTATTAGGAAACTTTCTGAGCGTTGGCGCAAATGTATTGAATTGCAGAGCGACTTCCTAGAGAAGTACTGCTTATTTTTGTGTAAATATCAAATAAATTTTAAATAAAATTTAAACCTGTTCACCATTCAGAATGTTATACATGGTTCTGTTAACATTGGATATACGTATAACACTATGGGTCGGTTACTAAACTTCCCTGTGGCAAATTATTTGATAAATAATAAAAACTATAAATACCGCACATAAGTAAATATATAATTTGACACATAAATAAACAAACAGAGGAATAACCTGATTAATTATCTACGTTGCAATTTCAGCCATTATTTATTAGAAGATCTTGAGGTAACCTTCTTTTTTTCAGTCGAGTATGCTGTAATTTCTGACTAAGTTGTAATAAGCTGCTCCAGCAATATGTTGTAACTGACCAAAAAACTTTTTTCCCGAAGATTGAATAAATTGTTCGACTGTGTCTATTTCCAGTTCTTTATGTATTTGTGTGTTGCGCAAATACCAAGGGCATTTGAATGTGATGCGTAGAACTTTATTTTGAAATGACTGAACTTTTTTCATTTGAGTTTTTGACGTCGTGCCCCAAATAACACACGCGTATGTCAGCAGCGTTCTCAAGATGCACATATATATTAGTAGAGTACACTTCGTTTTTAATCAGGATCTTTTCAAACAAATATTATAAATACAATCGTAATCCTAATCCACTAACTTTTTAATTAATGGTTATAGGGTTTCGCTTGAAAAACAACCGCAGTATAAGGAGTGCATACCGTGAAACAATAATGGCCTACACTACATTTACAAGAATATGAACACCTTCTTGTGTGAAAATAGCTTAGTAGACAGGATAATTATGCATTTTTGGTAATAAATGCATATTTTAATTTTTGGAGTATTAATGCAAAATTTGCAGCATTTGTCTGTTTATATTGCATGTTTATACAATTTTTTGTTATCAAGTACCGATTCACTTCGTCAAGCAGTTTGGGAATTTACAGAAATTTTAAATAATCTTCTAAACCCATTCAATCAGTATTTTGAATGGCGAAGTACTTTCTTAGTTGTTAAGCTTCGAAAAACAATAATGCTTGGAAATGCTTAGAGGATTACCAGGGTTTGAGTGGCCCTGTTGCGCTAACGGGAAATCCTGCAAAAAGTTTAACAAATCAGCATTCCAATAGTCTATTAACAGCTTCAAGATGCTAAAAGTGCTATTTTAAACAAATTTGTGAGGGACTATAATGTTTTCACAACAGAAGGGCGTCTCTTATTTTGTAAATACTGCGAAGTTCCTGTTGCGGCAACCAAAACGTTTGCAAGTTTCGCAGCATCTCTAAACCGGAAAAAATGCAAATAATAAAAATCGAAAAAGGGAGAATAACCAACGGCAAGGGTTATTTTCTGCTTTACCAAGGCCTGGACCTAAACGTTCAGAATTTAATAAAGAAATGTGTAAGGCTTTTATTTGCGCTGATATTCCGTTGGCTAAATTAAAGGATGAAGTTCTTTGCAATTTTTTGGAAAAGTACAAGAAACATAATATTCCAGACGAATCGACATTAAAGAAAAATTATGTTTCCGAGTTATATGCAGCGAGCGGCCTCGATGGAGTAGTGCGGATACCCGCTGCCACTCGAGGTCACAGCAATATGTGGCCGATTAGCTGGGGTGTTCGAATCCCGACTGGGGCGACCGCATTTTGCTTAGTTAAGATTTAGGGTGCATGTTGCATGTATGTTTAGGTGTAAGGAACGCCCGTATCCGCCTGAAGTAATGCGAAAACGGTTCCTCGGGGGTGTGGCGGTAGTATGATCTAATGAAAAAAAAGTTATATGCAGCAACATTACACAAACTAAGAGAAAAAGTAAAGGAACCCAGTGTTTGGGTGTTTTTGGATGAAACAACCGATGCAGAACAAAGATACGTAGCAAATTTTGTGTTTGGTATATTAGGGGTTAACGAAGAAAAACGACATTCCACAGGAATGGAATCACTCATTCATTACCTCAATTTTACAAAAAAGGAGATAAAAAGTTATGTACCAACTATAGAGCAATTAGTGTTATACCATCCACGGCTACAGAATTTTCGAGCGTTATAATAAGTAAAATATAAGAAGGAAATATTCAGTTTGATGAAGAACAAAGTGGTTTCAGAGTAGAAAGATCATGTCTAGACAACATCCACTGCGTTAGGCAGCTCATAAAAAAAAACAAGGGAAAACAAATAAATACACATACATCCTTTATAGACCTCGAAAAAACCTACGATAGCGTGCCCAGAGGTAAACTATAGCAAGCGATGAGGAGAATCAACATAAGAGACAACAGGATAAATCTTGTAAAGAAAATGTACAACAACCAAGGTAAAATAAAAATATCAAATAAGACAACAAGGTCTATAAACATATCGAAGGGTGTCAAACAGGGATGCAGTACAAACTTTGTATCGCAAATGTGCAGGAATGTGGATTAAAATAGACGACACAACCACACTCCACTCTTTACTGTTTGCCGATGACCAGATCATACTAGCACAAAATGAAGAAGACATGGAATACATCTCAGAAAACTTGAAGAATTTGAAAGATGAGGAATAAAAATCAGTTTTAACAAAACCGAATATATGTGCATAGGTAGAAATGCACCTTTAAATATCTGGGAGCGATTATCAGTTCAACAGGTATATGTGAAAACGATATAAATACAAGAGTAGCTATGGGGAAAAGAGCGGCAAAAGCTTGCACGGTTTGCTATGGGGAGAAAATCTCAGTCAAGAAACCAAGAAACGACTTTTTCACAGCATAGTGGAAAATATTGTACTTTATGGAGCTGAAATGTGGCCGCTATCAACACCAGTTAGGAATAAAATCAGAACAGTAGAATTGGATACATGCGAAGGTGTTTACGGGTCACAAGAAGAGATAGGCTAAGGACTGAGGAAATCTGCTGGAGAATGAGAATAACCTGGTCAATAACAAGAAACTTGGAAAATCGGGCACTCCCATGGTATGGGCATGTTCGACGAATGTCAGATGACAGGTGGCCGAAGAAACTGTCGCAATGGTCTCCGAGGGGAAGAAGAAGAAGAGGTAGACCAGCGCTGGCATGGGAGTCATACATAAAAATGGCAATGGAGGAGAGATATTTAAAGGAGGCAGATTGGCAAGATAGAGATCTATGGAAACAAAAGACGGCAAAGCCGAGGAGGTAATAACCGAAGAAGAAACAAAATAAATCATATCAATTGACTTTAAAAGTCTTGGACAAAGTGAATCATTCAGCAATTGCTGCTTTTTTCAACGTACTGATATTATCTGTGAAAAAGATTTGTCTCAAAGCACTGAGTAGTGTGCAGAAGTTTCGGGAAGTTGCGGGGGACGTTCCACTTCCGCCCGTACCAATCATTACAAGATAGGGAACGTGGATCGGACGCTGCTGTGTATTACGCTGCAAATTTTGAAATTATAAAGGAAGTTGATAATGAATTCGACTCTGAAGAAGCGCAGGGCATTGAATAAGCACGAGGTATTCTGCGAATAAAAGGTAATCGAAATGATTTGATTTTTATTCCAGATAATTTGGGTTGCCTTTCAACTGCAATCTTTTAACTAGAAGAACTATCTTTATAAGACAGCACTGAAATAGTAGAAGATATGGTATAAGGGTTTAACTAAACTCAAGAAAAAGGATTTCAATAACAAATTAAACGAAGTGCCGTCAAAAAATACGGGCTATCAACAACTGAAGAATATAAGCGGGATGTTGCAAAACGAAACAGTCCTTGGTGCAAGAAATGAACATTTAAATATCATTGATATTGCAAATTATGAATTTGTATTAATAGTGCCGTGTGATGTCGAGAGAGTTTTTCACAGTGCAAAAATATTCTCGCTAACAACAGGCGCAAATTTACGTTCGAAAATGTATTACACCACGTTACTGTTAAGAGCAATTATGATTGGTTTTTTTAATTTAAGTAATTTTAAACTAGTAATTTAGCATTTTTTATTGATTTTAATTAAATAATTTCGGATTTAGATACTTTCTGTGAATTTTAATAGAAACATAAATATGTATTGATATAACGTTAATGTATTTTTTGTAAGTTCGTTGACTTTTTAGTGCATATTTAAATGCATATTTAGGATGTTTTTGATGCATATTTATCGTAAGCCTATACATTAGCATTAAATAGTATAATTGATTAGTTCGGGGTGTTTGCAATATTTTCGCGAGGTCATTACCAAACAACCTAACATTTATTAGAAAATCGGGCCCGCTTGTTAACTGTATAACTGATGATAAATACGAATCAAAAAAATCCACAGAAAGATCATATAAACTGCTGTCGAATAATATTAGTTATTCCTATAAGTATTTATCCTATTTTTAAAGCACTTTACCTTGTTTTAGTCCAGTGCTCGCGATCTTCACAAGACCAAGAAAAATACTAACGTTATTATCTTTTCCCTGAAGGTTTACAACCCTTTTAACTAATTATGAAGCAAAATAAACCGAATAGGTCAAATTATTGCCGAGAAAAACATTCTTTCCCCATTTAACATTTAAAGTGAGGCACGCTATAATTAGGATACGTATACATCATTTGTATATGACAGGCAAATTTCATCCCTTTTCCATTTCGCTAGCCACAATTGCTCAATATATTCTGGTTTAATTACAACGTGGCATAGTGGAAGTTTAAATTGCTGCGTAATAATGTTCGCAGAATCGGGCAATTACAATGTTAGCTTACACTTATCATGTTCGACTAGATTCTGGCGAATAGCGAAATATGATGCGGGCAATGTAAAGACATTTGCTGCTACTACCATCCTTTTTATAGATTATAATGACTATTAGCATTGCGGCATAAAAGAGTTTTCAGAGAGTAACAGAGCGTGAAGGCTGTTAATAATTGTATTTAAGCATTACCAGTTAATTTCTCACACTTCCAGTATAGAAATGAGCTCTTCATGTAGATATTTTAGCGGAAATACGTGTTGTCGGGATCCAGATACACAAACATGTTAGCTGGTATATATATATATATATATGTCTGTACGTGTGTTTGTGTGTGGTGTCAATAATGTGTTATATCTCCGGATCTTAATAAATTTTGACATGCCGGATTTTTTTACACGATCCGAAACGAAATATAATGTGTTTTGGTATAATTGCTCCAGAAAACGATTCCATGAAATGTTAGCGGAGTTGTTATAGGAGGACTGAAATAATAGTGCTTTTATGAAACCTACAAAGCTTACAAAATATATTTAAATATTTACTTAGCTCTTCTATCAGGCCCTCTAAACATTTTTGAAAGATTTTATAAATTGCAACAGGATTTGTCTAATAAGTTTGGAGCTTCAGGATGCATTTGCAACTATTAACCCACAAATGCTTGCTAATGTGAGAACCGGATTTTACAATCGCTTGTGCTACTACTTGGCACAGGGGGGCAATTTATTCGAACATTTACTGTAATAATATCTTGCTTCTTGGAAGTGCTAGTGTTGATTATTTAGTTGCCTAAACTTAACAATGTTGTTTCCTTTGTCCATTAATAATTTATTTTATTTTATTCGCTTATACTAAGACTTAATTATGCAACGTTTTCGTCACTTTTTAATTTTTGGAAAGCTATTGTAATAGATATTCCTAACGCAAAATGAAAAATACTTGCATGCTGTTAAATTAAATTATATCCAAGATTTGATTTTAATTCTGGTGTCTTCAATACGTTAAATTTTCAAGCACAAAGTCATTTACTGATTTGTTTCGATATTAAAACGAACTCATATCTAGAGTTTCTGGATATGCACACAATCATAATTTCGTTGTTAATAAAATATCCTACATTTATCAAGATGCATCGCTGGAACGTTAAATTGTTTTCGCATTATACTATGTTTGCACTTAAAACCGCCAATCGGTATGTTTAGTTAAGAATCGAACATCTAAGTTTTCCAGCCATCGTATTCTATTAGGTGTGACGTTGTTAACGTCTTCTATTGGATCCGCAAATGCTCTCATTGGGCATTCGGAGATTATGTGATGTATTGATTGTCTAGTGGCTCTGCAGACACATTTTGGACTGTCTATAATTATACAATTTAATTCTATTTGTGGTGGGCTTTAATCTCACTGTTAGAGCGTCTTTCTTTATTACAGTAGTTAGTCTTCGTGTTTCTCGGTCGAGTAGTTTACCTGCTATTGTTCGAAGGGAATGTTTCCGCTGTTAAATTTGTTCTGTTATATCATTTTGACAAGGTACCATGCTGGCGCAGCGCGAAACATCATTCTCGTTCGCTGACCAGAGTTAAGCAATGCTTGCCCGGCCAGTACTTGGGACCTACCAAGGCTGCGTTCAACACAGCGCCCCGTACTATCAGATGAGCAAGTTAAACAGTTGCTCCCGGATGTCATATTAACACCATCACAAAAACGTGTAGATGGAACGATTGAATGTGAAAAGAAAGAAGGGTTTCGGTGTAAGCTGTAGAAGCGTAATTGTTGTAAGGCCGTAAACTGTATTAGCTCCGGTGCATAGCTTAAAAGTCTAACGCGGAGTGAAAAGGCAACTCGACACGGCTTCAGCGGTAAAAGAGGATTTGACTAAGTAAATATATCATTTTGGTAATCTTGATAACTTGATATTAGAGACAATAGACATCTACGAAATTTTACAGCAAGAATTAGACCGGTACAAAACAAAAAATAATGATCCTAGGAGATATGAATATCCTGATAGTACATGGCGAAATGAGAAAATCATTAATGAACGAAAAGAGATGCTTATTGAGTTTTGTGCACATAACGAGTTAAGGATAAACAACACCATAAGTACACGTGGGCCGATACCAGAGGACCAAGCTCTATAATAGACTATATTATTACAAACAGAAGAATACATCCAACCCAAATCATGGATGTTCGAAGCTTAACATCTGCAAACGCAGGCTCTAACCATCACCTAGTATTATGCAAGGTCTGAATGACAATCTCACTTAACAAGAAGAAACCTCCAAAAATCGTTGAAAAACTAAACATAGAGTCTATTTCAGGTAACAGTACCCGCATGTTCTATGAAAAGCAGCTAAAAGAAAAAATAAAATCTAACTTCATAACAACCGAAGGCGACATTGAGAACAGCTGAAATACAATCGTAAAAAATATTCATAGCGCTAGTGAAGAGGCCCTTGGTTCACGGAAAGTAAATCTAAATGCTCGGTGTAACATCAAACCATGGTTCAAAAAAGAGGTAACGACGATAACATTAGAGAAACGAAAAACCTACCTTGAATACAGAAGCAATCAAAACGAAGCGAACTACAATAAATACAAAGAAATTAGAACCGTGTGAACAACAAAGTACGGGAAATAAAGAAAGAACACTGGAGACATTTTACAGCAGAGCATGATATATATGGAGCTCAAAGAAAGACCTCGGAAACTGATTCGAGGGAGGAAAAATCTGATCAACGAATATATACAAACGAACACCATTAGAAAAGAAGATTGGGAAGATTATTTTGAACAGCTATACCATAATGAAGAAAATCCAGGCGAAAACATAGAAATTGAAACAGAAGATCAAGACGCGAACATAAGTATAACCAGAGATATGGTAATTAACGGTGTAAAGAAATTAATGAACAGAAAGGACCGGGCGAGGACAGCATAGCGAACGAGCTAATAAAATATGATGGAGAACTACTGACAACCGATATACACGCATTATACAATAAAATAATGAATAGCTTTATTATACCGAATGCCTGGAAGAAAACATTAAAATACCGATCTTTAAGAAAGGTAATAAGAAACAACCCACTAACTATAGACGCATAACGCTATTGAGTTCAGTTATGAAATTACTCATTACAAATATCATTGCAACACAACTAAATCAAATAATATCAATGAACGAAGAAAGCAGGGCTTTACGAAAAACATATCTACTACCGACGCTATCTTTATAATAAGACAAATAGCAGAGAAAGCAATAGAATATAATAAAACAGCTTACAAATGCTTCGTAGATCTAACTGAAGCATTCGATAGAATCACATTACAAGATGTAACAACGATAATGAAAGAGAAACACGTACCCAACAACATCATAAGAATAATACGAAATTTAAACGCAAATAACACAACTACGGTAAGGGTCAATAATATAACAAAAGAACTACCTATAACAACGGGAATTATTCAAGGGGACAGTCTGAGCCCTACTCTGTTTAATCTGATCATGGATAAAATTACAAATAATACAAAAAGATTTGGATATGGATACCGAATAGGGCACAAACAGATAAAAATCATCTGCTATGCAGACGATGTGACGTTAATATCAAAGGACGAAGACGGACTACAACGCTTACTACGCAACTTTAAAGAAGCCGAAAAATACAATATGGGCATCTCTACAAACAAACAAAAATGCCTAACAATATCAAAGGCACCAACGAGATGCAAGCTAATTGTCGATAACAATCCAGTAGAACAACTAATGTCATTTGATTATCTAGGGGTTAACATCTCAAGCTATGGCTCTCTACATAAAGGAGTCTTACAACAAACCAATAAAGCAGCGGTGGTATCAGGCTGTCTAAGAAATGTTATAAGCGTAACAAAGAAATGAGTACCGCCAGTAAAGTACGTGTATACAAAAGCTGTGTCAGACCAATTATGGCGTACGCCGCGGAAACGAGGGCAGAGTCATCGAAAAACAAAAGGTTAATGAGAAGAACCGAGATGAAGGGACTACGATCTATCACAGGAAAAACGCTAACAGACAGAGTAAAGCGCGAAGATATCGGAAAGACCTGCGATACCCAAGACGCTGTTACATGGGTACGTCAAAGAAGACGAAACTGGAATGAACACGTAACACGTATGGACGACGACAGGATAGCAAAAATAGCACGAAACTTGAAACCTAGAGGAGCAAGACTACCGGGACGACCCCGTAAGAGATGGCGTGACAGCTGGCAGTCGACCTCTCGAGAGCAGCCAACACCTTAACACCCAATAAATTACCAGAAGCAACACGAAAAAGAAGAAATGATATTAAATGTTTATTGGTTGTGTCTATTTTTCTTTTTAAAATTTTCATTCTTTCCATGGTTGCATTTATTTATAATACGGCACACACTACACACTATTTATAATGCTATTCAGGGCCGATACATCTTGAATAATATACACCGCGATCCTAAATAAATTTCTCATAACTACTATAATCAAGAGCAAACTTTACATAGAATCAGACAGCTACTGTATGAGTTTTTACAGTGTACATTACAACTGTTCAATGTGAGCACCATTCGTAACAGGGCACACTTGCAGTCGATAGACAAGCTCCTACCATATTCTGTTCAGGGTTTCTGGTCCTTCACGTGCCCTCATAGGAAGCATATGGTTTGAGGCTTTCACGGTTTCTCGAACTGTCAACACTATGATTAATTATCGGCTTGGACCGCGTCGTCGATTGGAGATCACACACAGCAAAGGCAGGATTACTGGTTACTGTTTGTGAACCAAAACAAACTAACATTTCGCAAGACATTGCAGCTTGCATCTTCAAAGTGAATATAACACTGAACTCAAATCCGGGATGCGGAGGTATTTAAACCCGTTTGAGCTAATCGAGCAAAACGTCGTGGTTCTAGTTGGCCATCGTCGTCAGGCAGGAACAAGTGCGGCTCGCTATGACCGTGGGATCAAATCTTTAGAGGATGAACTACCGGTGTCTAAGCTTTGCTGAGCCTGAACCCATCCTCTCTGTAGGTATTATTGGGTTGTTTCTCAATCTCAATTGCTGCTCAAATGATTCTTGGAAAGTAATGCAGAATTTTAGCAAGCACTCGAGCATTTTCAAAATCCATTTTGTGGCCAGTTATGCAGGTGTATTCCTCTATCGTCGATTATATGTTCTCGGAGCCTCAACTCGATGGAGCGCCCAGTTTGTCCAATATAGTTTGTGCCACAGGGACAGGGGATGTTGTAGATACCACGTTATTCTAAGCTAGATGTATGATCTTTAGCTGATCGGAAACCCTTGCTTACGGTTTCTTTGGCCGTGAAGATTGTTTTTATGTTATGTCTTCTCAGCATATGCCCTATCTTATCCGTAGTACTTTTACTGTATGGTGAAACGGGTAATCTTTCTGGAGGTGTAGATTCCTCTCTATTCCTCTGGTATTTTCAGCTATGTGGATAGCTTTTCGAATTTCAACGGTTGTATAACCGTTGCATAACAACGATGTCAGCAGGTGTGTTTTCTCTTCTTGTATATGTTCACTATCGGATATACGGATAGCGGAATCGACACAACTGAGAAACATTGTCAGTGCGATAAATTCTCCCACACAAGCTTTAGCTAGATACTTAGCTGCCAAGCGCTGTACTATACAGAATCCTACACAAGAAATTCGTGGGATTTTGTCAACAAAATCAACAGTTTAAGTGTGTGCTAAAGTGACATTCTAGTGAGTTTTGACGTTATTTCTTTGTTCACAAAAGTCCCCATAAATGATGTGCTAGTGATACTAAAAGACAAACTGCCGGATGATATAGTTCTATTAGTGGAAATTTGTTTGAAAAACATCTTTTTCAGTTAGAATATCAACTTATATGAACAGGTCGAAGGAGCGGCCATGGGTTCATCTCTGTTTCCAGTAATGACCAATATATTCATGGAGGACTTCGAAACCAAACCTTTGGGATCAACGCACCTGAAACCTAAATCTTGGTTCAGATATGTAGATGACACCTTTGTAGTTTGGTCTCATGGACGCCAAACCCTAAACCATTTTCTGGAACACCCCAACTCAATTCACAATAACATCCAATTCACCATGGAAGTATGGCAGTATGCCGTTCCTAGATGTTCGTGTCACTAGAAAAGCCAATGACAGCTTAGGGCATGCTGTGTACAGGAAGAAGACGCACACAAATAGGTACCTAAATGCCAATTCACATCACCACCCTATGCAGAAGAACACCGTGCTCAAAACTCTAACTACCAGAGCTATCCGTACATCAGATAGTGAACATATACAAGAAAAGAAAATACACCTGCTGACATCATTGCTATGCAACGGATATACAGCCGCAGAAATTTACAAAGCTATCCACTGAGCTGCAAATATCAGGGCTAAAGAGGAATCCATACCTCCGGAAAGGTTAACCTTTTTACCATACAGTAAAAGTTCTACGGATAAGATAGGGCATGTTCTGAGAAGACATAACATAAAAACAATCTTCACGACCAAAGAAACCCTAAGCAAAGGTTTCCGATCAGCCAAAGATCATACTTCTAGCTTAAAATCAGTCGCTATCTACAACATCCCCTGCTCCTGTGGCAACTATATTAAATAAAGTGGGCGTTCTATCGATTTGAGGCTCCGAGAGCATATAGGTGATTGCAAACGCAAGTGCATCACAACATCGGCGATAGCGAGCACACCTGCCTAACTGGCCACAAACTGGACTTTGAAAATGCTCGAGTGTTTGCTAAAATTCTGCATTACTTTCCAAGAACCGTACGAGCAGCAATTGAGATTGAGAAACAACCCAATAACATCAACAGAGAGGATGGGTTTAGGCTCAGCAAAGCTTGAACACCGGTAGTTCATCCTCTAAAGATTCGGAAACCAGACCGATTTAAATACCTCCGCATCCCGGATTGCAATTCAGTACTACGAGGACTCTGAAGATGCAAACTGAAATGTCTTGCAAAGTGGTAATTTGTTTAGGTTCACAAACAGTAACCAATATTACTGCCTTTGCTGAGTGTGACCTCCAATCGACGACGCGGTCCAAACCGAAAATTAATTATAGTGTTGAAAGTATATGGTGTGAGACCGGGGGATCCTGAAGGTCACCGGAAGAATTGCACGTTCTCAGACCGGCGCGTTCTATTCACCGTCGGGGAACAACATCGTTCAACTTAGTAGTAAAACGGTTCTAACATTGTTTACTCGCTCTTCGGATACGACTCTGTCGCTTCTAACTGCTTACACCATCCACGAATGCTGTTGTCGGACGGAGAAGCCCTTCAATATACAAAACGCTTTATGCTCGGGAGTCGCCATATTGTAGGCTAGCACTGTCACGCGGCAAACAAAGGAAGGAACTTCGCGCAAGAGACCATTAAACTTTCACAGCTGCACTTTGTTAGATGCAGATTTCCCATATTCTGAAGCCAAGTCAAGGATTAATGATAACTGGTAAGTCGTAAATGTAGATACACCATGTGGTATTCGAATTTGTAAATGAAAATTGATGATTGTGGTCTGCCATACAAGTGCTCATGCCAATCTTTATCTTGTATTGACCCGTTATAAAAAAATATTCTTTTCAATCGACCTGCTTAGAATTTTTATGTTGTTTCTCAAGATTTTGCATAATATGCCAAATGAATTATTATAAAAGGTAATAAGTTTTCTTGAAATTCATTTATTGGATTTCGTTTTTAAACAAAACTTTTACATATAAGACATGGCAATTTTCTTGGTACTCACCTGATTGAAACAAGCGTATTTTTTTACATAAACCAGATCGATTTTTTGCAAGTAAACAAATAAACTTTGAAACGAAATCCGAAAATAATTATTCGAACTTGAATGAGATTGATGCCTTTTCCTTGTAGTTTTATTTTTATATTTGTAAATAAAGAATATTTGTCAGCCAAGTAAAATATACGCTATCTTAATTCTATTACTTGTGTTGCTATAGGTTTATCAATTTCAAGAAGAAATTCTATTGCAAAAATGAACAATTTAATGAAACGCTGCAACCAATTACCTTTAGACAGCGGTGTGTGAAAGCAAATTATAGTCATTATTGTCGCGTAATTGTGGAAAGAGACGATCATTCAAAGCTTTAGCTTCGATTGTGTTTGTTGTTTGAATACATAATTGTAAAACGGTGTGAAGATTTCCTTCGATATTTTTCATAATTAGATGTCTGTGCAAAATACAATACACTGTTCAAAAGTAGGAACATTATAAATTCTCCATATTTTCCAATCATTACAGGTGCACCGTCACAAAAAAAAATGTAGTTATATTGTAAATAGGAAGTTCATATTGCTGTAAATGTTTTGTCGAAACAATATAATATATTTTCTTCGGATGCATGAGTCTGCAATTTTTCCACAAAGAAATTCTTCCGCTGCTTCTTTTTTGCTGGAACTACAATATCGAACATAGATCATTAAAATAATCGTTCGTTCAATTGTCGATTCATCCAATTGAACAGAAAATTTACTTGTTCGCAATTCAAATACTACAGTTTTTTTTATCTGCAGTCATTTCAGCTATACGTTCTACTGTGCCTCTGGGTCCATTTTCATTGCAGCAGTTATTACTTCCCATACTGCTAGCAATATTAACTTTTCATCTACTGTATGCGAATATCCTGCTCTTGCAGTAAGAAATGATGTATTACAAGTTTCTAATCCCCCTTCAAAATTCTTATAAGTTAACAATATAAAAATATATTTGTTTTAGAACGCAGTCTTTAAAATTTTTGAAATTTTTATATCTGGAAGCAGTTTTTCATCTCCAATGATTTCATACCGTCACGGAGTTCTATAAAAGGTTCATATTCCACTTTCTCACACTTGGAATTTTTTATTATACTCAATTGAAATATTTTTTACCTCAAGGGTTGTAAGAAACGGGTTTTCATTCCAGACTGTGCGTGAGAGTGTATATGTGGGTGCCGCTTTATATCTCATAAACTATTGAGCTATTGAAACAAACCGTCAAAGAGAAAGTATATTTTATTGGTATTATTTTGTAAAACAAATCTGGAAATATTGTTACGGTCGTTTTTTTCTATATTTAAATTGCACCTTGTTTCCTCGACTTTCATTTTAAATCGATTTCCGGCCAGTTTTGCCCCTATAGCTAGGGAACTCTTCGTTCGGGCTTCGATCATCCAAATTTTGAATTTGGATCGATTCCAACTTTCTCTTTCTCATTTCCGTCGCGCTGCGCATTTTTTTGGTAAACGCATTTCCGGGACGTGATAAGATTTCGCTATGTTTACTCTTTGACTTTTAGTAGAGAAAAGGTTCAGCTAGTCGAATTTTGTCAAGTTATTTCTTGGATTATCTGGTAAATCTTTAGTTAAAAGTTTGGTATTCTGTCGTTTTGAAGAAAATACTATCGAAAATATACCGAATTGATCTCCATTGTTTTGGGAGGATGAAATCTTTACGAAGTTCGAAGATAATCGAATCTCACTTATCGAGCCAATTGGAAGGAAGTTCTTATCAATTATACCTAGGAAGTAAAATGCTGTTAATTTTCTGAAGCCCAAATCCAGCCGGATCTCAAGGTATTTGCCGCCTTTGTCATTATTTCAACTCTACGTCTCTACGATTGGACGAGTCGTACCAGCCAAACTACATCGTTTTTGGAATTTACGTTACCATTTGTTGAGAGCTTTCCTATGCTCGAACGTCCAACAAATCGACGCTTTTGTGTATTTAAGTATTTTTACACAGCAAATTCTTATTGTTTTGTTAATTACTGTTTGTTTTACAGTAAATTGTTCAACTTTTGTTTGCTGAGTTAATGTCGCTTGTTTGATTAATTAAATTATATTTGTATTAGTACGATTAGTACAGTATTTTTAATTGATCGTTGCTGTAACGTAATATGTATTTTGATTTATTCCCGAGATATAAATTGCGGATATCGTTGGTTGTATTTTAGTTCATTTAGTCCATCGTTCTAATTATTTTTCGGGTGTTAACAATACCTACCCCCATATAGGTGAGCTCTCCTATCTCGGTACAGTGTTGACGGTCTACCTTTTTCTTTTTTCTTTGCGCTACTCTAATTTACTATTTATTTATTTACTTTTGTTGCTGGTATCCTAGCCTCTGTTCGATTGTTTTATTTCAGAAGTATTTTCCGCAATGATATCTTGAATTTTTGTTTTCTTACTCATTTATTGATTTTAATTATTTCGATTAACTAACTGATACCAGTGCTAATTTGTTTAATTTTTTTTTAAATCTAATTGGACTGTATTGTTGGGTTATAATTTAATAATTTTGTTTTTGACTGCTACATTTATCTTATGCTTGTTTTATCGAGTATTAATTCGACATGCTTATCTAGTTGACTAAATAAGTTATATTATTGCTGATTTAATTCGCTTGTATTAACTATTCGACGTTGACTTTGATAACTGTCTGTTATTGACTCTGCAATAATTAGTTTGTACATTATTTTTAAATAATTTTTGTTTTGGAAAAATTAATCATTTGCTTGCATTATTATACTTATCATTACTGCCTTTTTTTTATTGCTTTGCAATTATTTAATTGCCTGCTATATTCTTATAGTTAACTTATTGCCGACTATATTGTTTGTTTATTTTTGTGCCATTTGATGTACTATTATTTTGACTTGTAGTATTCCTAATTATTTTTTTTTACATTATATTTATGTACTTTGGTATGAATTATTTTGGGATTTTGTTATCTACATTCTCAACATTCTTTTCCTAATTAAATATTAGTCTAAATCAGAGCCGAGTCTATTTATTTATAATTGTTGGTGTTTCGTACTTGGTTTGTTTTGGAAATCCTCTTGGATCAGAGGATAAGATTTCTGTCAGGGGTCAAGCGATCCTGGCGCCCTCATTATTCGAGTTGTTACTATAAGTTATTATAGTTCAACTAACCCACCCCACCTCGCAGTCGAGTTAGGCGAGGTTCTCTATACAAATTGACCACGCGGTTACCTCACAACACCAGACGTTGTAACAATATAAGCAACGTATCTCTTAGAGTATCTACTAACACTAACGGTACACCATTTACTAAAAATATATCTAGATAGCTCTAAATAGGATAGCACCTTATTTTCCTGGATTTTGTTTTTGGTTATATTCATTATCATTATCGTGATCCTCGTTTATCCGCAATGTCGAGGCAATGAGGCGAAGCTAAGCTAGTTTGTGTTGTCTACAAGTTACCGTGTTGGTACGTAACCGTGATTAACCTGCCTGGTGTGTAAGGTTTGTGTGTCTGTAGCGCCTTGTTACTCCTCTAGTGCGACCGTAACACGAGGAGTGTCGTTAATTTGATCCCCAATGGCAAATGGAGAGCAGGACCCAATACCGACCACATAGGTATTCAGAAAATTTTTCTGATCCCTAGTATGATTCAAACCAGGAAGCATTTGGACCATTACATCCATAGCCTGACTCTCTTACCACTGAGCCATCACAGCCCTGCCTATATTTATAAAATTAAAATAATACCTACATTATGAAAGCTACTCGAATGGACACATATGTTTCGGATATAAATACACTGAATTCATAAATCTTTCTAGAATTATTTACATCCCGTAATAATTATTTTAAATTTCTATAACTTTGATAATTGTTTGTTAAATGTAATTATACTTCTAACATATAATAATTTATAGTTGTAGAAGCTGATAAAATTATTTAAAAATACGCATATACTATATGCATATATTTATAAAATCACTGTTACATATCGTAAAATACTAGAAGAAGCGAATCACCATTCAAAATTGATACATTATCATGTATAAGCAATTGTTGCAATATTCTACAGTTTGTGTAAATACTTAGAATGTATACAAATTACATAGTTAATTGTAACGGCTTTGTAGATGAAATGTATACATTTTAGTAACGGTTTTTGCGAATTCTGTGGATTGCAGTAAATGATCTTAGGGACTGATAAAATATATGGTTGGGGTACGGAATGAAACTGTAAGAGAAATAATGGCAGTGGAAGACTCGATCATAGATAAAATTGATAAATAAAAGCTGTTATGGTATGAACACTTAAACAAAATGACTAATCTTAGATGGTCCTGCAGGTTGCTAAATTGGATTCCGCCTGAAAGAGGAAAACGAGGAAGACCTCGGCACTAGATGGAGAGACGAAGTGGTGAAAACCATGAGATCCCACAACTTAAAAGAGGAAGATTGGGAGGATCTCAAACTCTTGCGACAAAGAAGCGATTATATATATTGCTGTGTTTATTCGCCCTTTAATAATTATAATTATCGCCCACGTTGATGGCGACAAAAAGATGCTGTATTTATAAAAGTCATGGAAAAAGCAAACAACGTATGCCAACTAGCTCAAACAAAAAACCATTATCTCGGGGAATTACTCGTCGCTTCGTCTCGCACAAATAAATTAAACACGTTCAACAAAAAAATTAATAATACGTGCAAATTCGTAGAACCGCCACTTTTCTTTAATGTCACCGTAACTAGTTTATCTTTTATCAGCACCAACCTTAACACTGAAGTTTGGCACGCTAAAATGACCCTGGACGGCTATTCACCTGGTACCCAGACTGCATACACCTTGTAACGATTTCCGCGCCTAAAAGAAGGAAACCCTTTGTACATACTTAGTTATTCACATGCTTATAGGACCTTTTTAATATTTCGAAGTTACATTTCTGCCAAGTCAACGCTGTGCGTATTGGAGTTTCAAAAGTTGGGGGGAAGAAGATTCTAAAAGACAGTTTGCCGTAATTAGGTCAGTAGGTTAAGCATTGTCGATCTTACCGGAAGTATATTGTGATAGGTGAGCTATTTCTTATAAATCGTTTGTCGATTGGGAATTCGTTTTCCGCTTTCAGAGTCACTACACAGGAGCTCATTTCACAGAGTTGTAGGGAAGCAAATCTCCAGGAATATATTTCCAATATAGAATTTACTCAGGTAAAGAAGATTTTGTTTGGTGTTATGCCAGAGTCCATCTACTGGTGAGTTGGTTTGACCAGAAAATTTTTGTTTTGTCTTAATTTCTAGAACCTTAATTCTAATCTCCGATAAATTTAATTTAGTCAAAATTCGTGCGGTTGGACGTCCCGAAATTAAGGCGACACAGTAGAAAAACTCTACATTCCTACGTATTGTTCAAAGTGATACGCTGTCATTGACGAGTAACCTTGGGAAGGTTTACCGGTACCGAGTGGACGCCTGGGGCTATACTCTAGATTTGAACTTGCGACGACTAAAGAGTCACACAATATCCAACACAAAAGAAACACAGTAAGGCTCCATACCGTTATAGTACTTTAAAAGTTTTACTGTCAAATTACGGAATGATAAAAAACAAAATAGTAAAACCAATGTTAGCCCTGTTTTAAGATTACAGGTAGACCAGTTAATTAACCATTTTTAAAGATCAATTATTAATGCTGGAGTTTTTGTATTCAGTATTAATTCATATGCTGAATAATTTTTTAATCCATCTGTAATAGTTGTCATGGCTTTGTCGCCACCGCATCTATGAAACAATATGTATATTGCAACCTTGTTCCTACGTTTTCTTGTTACGAGAGACGCAAACAACGAAAACAAGTTGAAAAACGCTTCTACAACGTTGCTTCTCAACGATGAATTAATGTAATTATCTGAAATTAAGCCAGTCGCACAAATGATTACGGTTGGGTGCAGAATCAGCAGAATCTTATTAGATTAGGTCGAAACACCGCTTTGTTACAGACAAGCGTGTGTTGAATCTATCATTCTCGTGTTAAGAGAGAATTATAAATTATGTTTCAATTGCAAAACTCTGATTTCAAAATACTGGGCACCCGAGAATTTCCCCATGTTTGCCCTAATAATATGGATATATGCGAAACTCCCGCCGAGAGCTGTCACCAGCCAGTTTCGACATGCAATTTAACTCAGAATGCCCTTACACTTATTGAAAACGACGTGTAAGACTTAAGACTAATTGCAGACATCTCGTTAAAGCGGAAGTGTTTTATGTGTTATTAGCAGATGTAAATTGGTTTTACATGTAATGCTATAGAACTCGTGTCAATTCCCCTATAATTTATTAGGGTAACGTAAAGCAATTCGTTAAAACCTAATGACACAGTAGACTTGTGAATTCGTCACTCTTATATGGCGTTTTCTACCTTTTAATGTAGGAATCATAATAAATAGGCTTCTAATTGTATCAAAAACGAACAAAGTTTAGCTTCTGCGTTTCGACCAGAAATAAAATTGAGAGAATTTAATTTTAATAATGATTTTTCTAGTTAGTCAATCGAGATCGCACCAGCTATTTAAAATTATTGAAACCAAACGCACTACCCGATTCTCTAACAACGATTAAGCTAAATATGCTGTAATCGGTATATTACGGCATAGGTAAATAATCACGTGTTGCAACCTATTAGAACTTGTTTGTTGTTGAAAGTAGTCTTAGAAATTAATTATGGAGTAGAATTTGTTTCGTGTAAACTTGAAAACAAGTACCTCGTAATCAAACTGCGAAGACAAGCAGCAGGAATTTACATTAATACTCAAAATGACCCATTTGCAACAATAAATGCTTCTTAACTATTATCACGTTCCAATATTGTATATTTTCAAATATTATTGAAGCTGTTACAAGAAATTCGAGCCCAATGCACCTCATAATCCTTGTAATACGTTATTAACTGCTTTTCAGTCGTCCAGCTATGTACCAGCAAACAAATTGCCATTAACGATCAGTACTTCTTATTTTCCGTACAATATTTACTTTGCTTAAAAAATATACCTACAATTTAGGAATGATTTGGTAAGATAGTGTCACCTAGACCACAATTCCGCTCATATTTTCCCAATTCTGTAGTCGGGTGTCATCTTATTTGACGGGTGTGACGCTGTATGAACCACTACAACACTTATTTTTCTTATTTTTCTCTCTTTCTAGCTCCTTAGTTCGTGTAGGCTATTAGAACGAGCGCAAGTCTTGCAAATTGCCGCTCTATAGTTTATGAAATGCATGCGGTGACTTGTGAAACGAAAAGTGATAGCACTTACAGTGTTCCAAAACAGGTGACGCAATAGAATTAATTTGGGCGAAACTAAATGCTACTACGATAAACATATCGGACGCGAAGGTTTTACTGATGAGCAAGTTATAAAAATGTGGGAAAACGCTTTAAACCAATGCGGTGAAAATGAATGGAAAAATTGTGCACAACGTACAGAAGATCTTATAAAATCTTGGTGGCATCGTGGACTGATAGTTGACGTGGTGGAACCTTTAATAATTAATTTGGGTGATGATTCATGGGACAGTGAAGACGAGGAATATGAAGACGACAGAGATTAAACTGTTTTATTACAATCAGGTGGTTCATGTTAATTAAATGCAATAACATTTGTCGATTTCAGTCATTTTTAATTGTGTGCAAAATATGAAACTAAATGAAATTTAATCTTTTAGTCGATGTTATTTAGTAATGATAAAAAAATGATATATCGTTTTTGCGTGAGTCACTCCGGTTTGTGTTTAACCTATTTTAAGCTTTAAACTTATACCTGATGGTCCTTTGTGTTCAAATTATTTCAAATACATAATTAACACTGTATTTTTAGTTACTAGTATTTCAGTAGAAATATAATTATTTTAATATTTGAATAATTCTTACTTAAATTCAAATATTTAAAAATAAAATTGAATATTTCGTGCAAATTAGAAGCAATAATAATTTTCAAGCTGTCTTGTCTTTGATTTATATTAAGAATATTGAGATTAAACATGTAAAATATTGGTAAATAAATGTTGATTTTTAGTTAACTGCAAAGAGGTTTAATTATTGTACTTTAGTAGCTACATTTAGTTCGACACTTGTTTTTGGTCACTGGTTTCTTGAGCACTAGGCCGCCCATCTTTGTTCAACCGGTTATTTTACCTGAATTCGAACTTCGCACCCGTCAAATAAATCGACACCCGAATTTAGTAGTGCATTACGGTCAGACGTCTAAATGTTTATTTGCTTATGGTTACGGTTAGAGATACGTGTATAAATGGGATATGTTAACACTCTTTAAACATCTGTAGTACTGTAATTGTTGTAGATGTTATAGAATGTTACAGAAATAAACTACCATTATTATCAACATTATATGCCAACATGCTTCTCTAACTTGTTTTTCTCGGTATTCACGTGCATGTGCCCTTCTGGCTCCGCAGCCTGCAGCCTTTACATTCGCTATTTTTCACAAAACAATACATCTGCTTGCTTACTAAGAGTTTACGATGTAAAAAACGGTTAAAAATAACATAAATACACTGCTCTAACAAACCGGACACCGTATATTTGGTATTTTAAGTATTTTTATGTTAGCGGCTGAGTTTAGTTTCTATTCAATACTAAAATTAAATATTCTTAAGAAGCTTATCAACTTAATACCGCATGTTACATTCTGTAAAAACGTAATATTTCAAAATACATGCTTTTGTACAGAATCAAACAATCGTGTATCAAGAGATTATCCTTCTGTTTTCTGTTTTATATCAAAAAAGTATTGTTACATTGTTTTGTGGACATATTGTTACCCCGATTTCTGCAATTTGTCAAGAAATGAGATTCGAGCAAGTCATCACAGAGTTTTCATCACATGGAGATGGACGAAGCAGCCGTTATATCGCCCAAACATTAAATGTAGCTCGTAGCACTGTCTCTGACGTTATAATTCGATATAACCAGACTGGACAACAAACCAGAAGAGCTGGATTTGGTCGAAATCGTGTGACTAGCAGACGAAATGATAATTTTATTGTCTTATTGGTGCCTCGAAAACGTCGTCTTACCGCAAAACTTTTGCTGGTCGGTTAACTGAAAAAAGTAGAGTGGCGGTTTATGTACAGTTGCCAGAAGAATTAGAGAACGTGGTTTGAACTCGAGAAGACCCGCTACGGCCCTTTATTAACCCCTGCTCAGAGAGCGGCAAGAATGCATTTCGCTCGTGATCACCTCAATTGGACAGTGGATAATTGGAGCACTGTCTTGCTTAGAGATGAGTTCCGCTTTAGTCTCAATTCACTAGATGGACATGAACGTATGTGTCGTAGACAACGAGAAAGGTATGCTCAGTGTGTTCTGTTGCCAAGCATGCCATTTGATTAGGTGAAAATTGCTCGAAAAACAGTTCCTCGAATGGAAAGTTCCTAGAAAGCTAAGTTGCTCGAATAACAATTTCTCGAAAAGAAAACTTTATTTTATTATATTTACGTTAAACAGATACTTGATATCCTTAACGAATACAAGTAAATATGATTCTCTGGAAATAGTCTTTTAATTAACTTTCTTATCTAGAGATGCAGAATATCAACAACCCTTAACGTTTACAAGTAAATACCTGTTGTTAGAGAATAAGTTTCTTTTGACGATTTTTCTACGTAATGATATTTTGTGATAAGAAGTCATTATAAATTACAAACTTCTTTCCAAAATTTTTAGTTAAATACAGCCATCGCTCTGTACGATAACGGTAACGGGACCGGGTGGGGTGTAGCACCGCGTTAGCATGTCTGCAATGTATACCGCAAGGCACCGCTGCTGCAACACCGGGTAGTTAGTAAGTTACGCATCAATGGGGTTGCTGCGTACGTAGCCGAAACCGTTATGCAATTATGCATTTGACCCTAATAAACTTTGGTTTCAAAGTTTTACATTGTTCGTATCTCTTATCTATCTATTGTTCTAAGGTAATAGATTCCACTTATCTTAGCTTCCTAATAACTTCTTCTTCTTCTCTTATTTAGGTCGAAACCTGTTTTTCTTCACGCATTCATTCCTTATGGTGTTTCAATTGATGTGGAAACCCAGCCCATGCATCTTTTAAACGGTCTTTCGGGATCTTTTTTTCATTTTGGTCTTTGATCCCTTGCTATTTTGATTAATCTTTCATCGTCTGCTCTTTGGACGTGCTCATTCCAGTTTCTTCTTCTCCCTCTAACGAATCTTGCTACATCTCTGATTCCACATTCTTCTCTTATATCTCTGTTTCTGACTCTATCCCTCCTTGTTTTCCCCACTATCGTTCTTAAGGTGCTTATTTCTGTAGTCCGCATCAGTTGCTTAGTTCTGCTTGTATCGGCTCTGGTTTCCGCTGCATAGGTCATTGTTGGTCTTACCAGTGTTTTGTATATTTTTACTTTGCTTTCTTTTGTGAGGTGTTTGATTTCCCAGGTTACGTCCCTTAGGTATCCACATACCGTGCTGCTTTCATGGCCTGTTGCTTGACTTCCTTGTAGCTGTTCCGTTCACTTGTTATTTCTACCCCAAGATACATAAAAGACATCACTTGTTCTATAATTTTGTTGTTCACTTCCAGTGTACACCTTATGGGCTCCTTAGACACCACCAACGCTTTTGGTTTTTCTGTCGATATCAGCATGTTATATCTTTTACCCGTATTTGTGAACCGGTGGAGGAGTCTTTATAGGTTGTCCTCGTTGTCCGCGATTAGTATCGCATCGTCAGCATAACATAAAATGGTTAACTTGTTGTTTCCCATTTTGTAGCCGTTCATGTTCTTCACACTGTCTATAAGTTTGTTCATAATTAGATTAAAGAGGATTGGGCTTAAAGAGTCCCCTTGTCGAATACCAGTACTGCTTCTAATTTCCTCGGTTAGTCCTTTTCCTGTTCGTATTTTAGTCTTCGTGTTTGTGTATATGTCTTCTACTCGTATTATAGTTATTAACTGTTTTGGTGTGTTGTTCTCCTGTAGTATTGTTAGCACGTCGTCATGTAGTGTCACTCGATCGAATGCCTTTTGTAAGTCAACAAAACACATAAAGGCTGGCGCGTTAAATTCGATCGCTTTTTCGACTATTTGACGGACAACAAATATGGCATCATTAACGGACCGATTCGGGCGAAATCCCTGTTGTTCTTCATTTATGGTTAGTCGTTTTGGATTTTTTCTAGTATCACTTTGGTTAGCAATTCTGTGTCGAATTTAATAATGTTATTCCTCTATAATTTTCAGGGTTGTTTTTGGTTCCCTTTTTGAATATTTAGATGGTGATGCTGATTTTCCATTCCAGGGGTCTTGTTCCACTTCCGAGTATGATGTTAAATAGCTTTGTTAGTTCTTCTATTAACTGTTCAACGCCGTATTTCAGCAATTCGTTTCTTATATTACCATTTCCAAGGGCTTTCCTGTTCTTTAACGTTTTCATTGCCCTTTGAATGTCGTCTGTTGTTAATTGTACTCTACTTTCATTCCATTTTACCGTTGTACAGTGTTCAGGGGTATGTTCCTCTTGTTTGTAGAGGCCTTCAAAGTATTCTTCCCATTTTTTGTTGTTAATCGGGTTTATCTTACCGCTTCATTAACTTCTGCTTTTCTATTCCTCAGCATTCGCCACATTTTCTTTTGGGAGCCGTACATATCTCGCTCCATGTATTTTGTGTATTTCTCCCAGAACATTTCTTTTAGCTGTCTTATTTTCTGATTAGCTATGTTTCGTTCTTCTACATAAAGTCGTCTGTCTTCTTCTGTTCTGGTCGTGTTGTATCGTAGGAATGCTTTTTTCTTTTTGTCTGTAATTTCCTTTACCTCGGTAGTGTACCATGTCGTTTTATTATTTTGTGATGGGCATAGTTTTGTTTTGCGTTTCCCTACAGCTTCCTCTGCGGCTTTTAAGATGTTTTTTGTTTTCGTCCATGCTTCGTCTGAGTTATCGTTGTTTGTTATTGGTGTTCTGTTTATTTTATACTTTAGTCTTATTGTGTATAAGTTTCTTGTACTTTCGTCTTCTAATGATTCTACATTGAGCTTTTCTATATATTCATTGTTAGTCTTCCGTTTTAATTGATATTTCGTTTTTATTTTACAAAGCACTAATAAGTGATCGCTTCCGATGTTTGCCGAGTTCAGTGTTCTCACTTCCAATATCTCTGAGGGGGGGGGGTAAATTGCCGGTTCGTGATGATATAGTCTAACATTGATTCATGGCCTTGTGAATTGCTGAAGGTGTATTTGTACTTAAAGTCATGTTTAAAGAATGTGTTATTAATTCTCAGGTTGTTTTGTGCACAGAAATCAACCAATAAGTCACCGTTATCGTTACTGACGTCTTCATTGAAGCGTTGTTTTACACCTTGTAGCGGTGTGTTTCCAATTCGAGCTTTAAAATCGCCCATTAATATAGTTCGGTGATTAGTGGGTATTGTGTCAATGTGGTTTTGCAGTTCCTCATAGAACTTTCGTCTTTCCTCTCTTGGTTTTGAGGAGTCAGGGGCATAGATGCTGATAATATGCAAATATTTGTTATCTATTTTTAGTTTGACCTTATTATTTTTTCGCTGATGTAATCTATGTCTTCGATATACGGTTGAAGTTTTGCATGTAGTAGTACTCCTACTCCTGCGTTGGCTCTTTCGTTTTTCGGTTTTCCGCTGTATGCAAAAATATAGTTATTAACTATGTGAATTCCTTTGCTTTGTTTCTTTACTTCAGAGATGCTGCAAATGTCTATGTTCTTTTCTGAGATATCCGCTATTATTTCTTGGTCCTTGTTGTTCCAGGATTTAATTTTCCAAGTTCCGAGTCTGAGTATGTTTTTGTTTTTTAATCTCTTCGTCCTAATTCGTTGCTGGGTCGTCGTCGATTTGTCCGTCCTATTTCCGAGGCATTGCGTGGTTCTTTGAGAGACTGTTTCTTTTTACGGTAGGTAGATCGCTAATCTGGCCCACCAACCCTCCTTCTTTATCCGAGCTTGGGACTGGCAGCGACAGCTGTAGGGCTACTCAATCCACCTACACCTTTCTCAGGCGGAGTTTCCTAATAACTAATAACTTAATATTAATCCCAAGTCGTACTATTTCCACTTAATTTTAATGTCGACTCTCGATTCTTCTTCCTTCTTTTCCATCCTTCCCCTCTGCAGTTGTCGGCTAGGAGTCCATCGTTTTCTTTCCCATTGGTACTTGTTTCGTTCCTTCTCCTTTGTTTTCCCCTTCCTCGCCCTCTTACTGCTTCTTCTTCTTCGTTATCCTGTTCTTCTTCAGTCGATTCTTGATCGGATTCTTCAATCAGTGCATATACTCTTCTCACGTCTCTTCGGATATCCTCTTTTCTTCGTGTCCAGTCCTCCCATGTCTCTTTAGGTATGCCGGTGTTTTAGATGTCCCTCTCCAATAATGTATTCCACGTGTAGCATGGTCTTCCTATCTTTTTTTCTTCTGTTTGGATGGCGTAAGCTTGCTGTAGAGGATGGTTGGCAGTTCTTCTTAGAATATGTGCCCAGTATTTAATTCTTGATGTAGTGAACCGTTTAGTTATTGTTTTCCCTTCTCGAATTTCTTGTGCCGTCGAAGTGTTTTCTTCCCCCGTGGTTAGTTGAAATAGTTTGAGTTTTTTCTTTTATACACTTCGAAGTGCCATTCTGTTAGCTTTCGTGATTGCGGTGGTTTTCAATCCGTATAGAGCAGTTGTAGCTATAATGGAATTGTATATTATCTTCTTTATTCCGTTTGGTAGTTTATGTTGTTGTAGGAAAGGAAAAATCATATGTGTGGGTTGTGTGTTTTGGTTATTCTTTGGTTTACTGCCTCCGGCCTTGCTTAAGCCCTTCCGTTTTCTTATATACTTTTGTTCTTTACCCAAACCATTGCAGCATCGTATTTTCATGTAGACAGACTGTAATTATCCGGTTGATGAAATAGTGCGGTGTTCCTGAGTCTTTCAAGGCATTCAACCGGGACGAGTGCTGTATGGTGTCGAATGCTCTTGTTAGGTCTAGGGCTACCAGTACCGTTTTTCCTCCCCCTCTCCATCTTTAATCCCATATGGTCTTCCACCGATCTGTTGCTTAGGAATGCTGCTTGGTACGACGGTATTTCTGAGGTTGTCTCATCCAGTACTCTCAACAGGTATTTTGCGTAGATTTTGTAACCTACAGTGCAAAGGCTGATTTTCCTGTAGTCTTTCGTGGATTTTGGGTTTCTTACTATTGGCCTGTGTTTTGATCTGCTATCGAGGTGTATAAACAGTTTCCATCTTTTCCGCACCATCAGTTTGTGTCTGTCCGTAAATACTGTTTCCTGTTCCATGGCCCGTATTGTGTTTTCTGCTTTTGATAATTGTCGTGGGTTTGCTGTAGTGTAGTCTGCCGTGTGTATCTTCCTACCTTCTAATATTACTGGTTCTGCTTGACCGCACCCCGTAATGTTAGATATCGTTGTTTTGTAGCATTTTTAGCTTGTGATAATTTATATATACCTGATCCTGATCCAATTTTTCTTCATTATCTTCACTAGATGTTAAGTACAAATTCATTTTAATAATGAACTGCATGTTTTTGCTACATAATGGCAAGAAAAAAGTAAGTGTCGATCTATGTTCAGTTATGTTAAAACATACCTTCTTAACGGCTTTGCTTTCAAGGGCAAGTTATATAACGGTTTATTAGAATCATTTTAAGAAACATACAATTACCTATTACTTTAACACCTAAAAGTACTATTCTAGAAGCAAATAACTGAGCAATTAGTAACATCATTCATTTAAGCAAATACATAGTTGAAATTGTGACTATTATTGTAAGTTCCTTCTCTTTTTAATGGTATAACGAAATATTCAAGAAAGTTGTCAGTAGAAGAATAAGGGAGGAGTGTACACCAGTAGCTAAATTCAAAACACAGCTGTATTTTTATATTTATTTGTGCTTTATAAATAAAGGTCACAGCAGCAAGGAGACTGTTTAGTACAGTTAGGCATGAAACTGACCACCGAGACCGTAAAGTCTTCCTATGTTATATTTTTCTGTATGAGGAGTTTATTCGAGACATAAAGCACAAAATGGAATATAATACAGTGGAAGAATAAAACAAAATGTAAACACAAAGTACATAAAAATAACGGCGAATACTGGCTAGCATTGCGTGGCGGTTCTTGTGTTTTTAGTATGTATTTCCCAACAGTATTTTTAACTTTTTACACTCTTTTAGGGGTGCCCTAGTTAAATGTAATTTTACTATTGTGACCTCGCTTTTAAAGCAAATTTAAAAATTAAGAGACTGCTATTTTTACTCGTAGATTTTACTTGTATTTTATATTATTGCAGAAACACAAGGGTAAAATCAAATATTTAAGCGTTCTGCTCCTTCGCTCATCTACCAATTCTTAAAGAAAAGAAACTATTATTATCTTTTCTATTGGGTTTCCCTTCCAAAAATGTAATTTGAACCGTTTACCATATTTTACTTACGTAGGACTTTTATCATTTGTCTTAAGATTATATATATGTATATATTGCCATGTTATTTACCCTAAATATTGTAATTATTCTAGACAATACTTATATAATGTGATTTTTCCTTCGTAATACTAATAAAATATGTAAAAGGATACTATTTTGGAGGTAGAAGTCCAGATTATACCTGAAATTGAGTGAAATTAGATTGATTATTATGTAAACTATGCTATTTGAAAAGTAATGATGATTAATAATGATAAATGTAAACCCGAGTAGAATAAAAGGTAGTTTACCATCTTCGGAATGTGCTACGTAGTGCTTTATTTGGACTCAAAGTGATGTGTTGTTGGATATTCTTTAGGGAATAGTGTTGAGGACGTCTATGTTCGGTGTAGACGATGATTTGGGGTATCTTGGACAAGCTTAGGAGCCCTAAAATGTAAATTTTTGTTAATTTGTGGCTTTATATGTTTTAAATTTGTGTGTACCAAGGTTAATTTAAATTGAAAGATGTTAGTATTGTTTTAATTAGTTTTTGTATTGTATAAAGGAAGTAGTGAAGCATTTTTGTTTGTTTGAATTGCATTGTTTATTTATAAATTGTAAAAGTTTGAGAAATATTTTATTTTGTGAGGTTAGAATCTTATTTTGTTAATTATATTGTTAATAATAGATGTGAAGGATGTATTTGTCTTACTGTACATTTGTTTATGAATAAGGTTTATGTTCTTAATGATTTT